>PVKA01015307.1:0-50355 GCA_004027165.1 Ctenomys sociabilis
GGCTGGCCTGCCTTGGAAGGGAGGATAGAGAGACCTGTCCGAGCCCAGGCCCTGCAAGTGTGTGGGAGAGCTTCTGCACACCCCTGCACTGGCTAGACCTCGAGCCCAGACCCGCCGCATGAGTGAAACCTTCCACCGTGCTCTCTGGACCCCTCCACCCCTCCAGAGCCAGACCAAGCCCACCTTGTGAGTGAGAACTTTCGCTGTGCTCCAGACCCACCCAACCCTGGCCCAGTGAGTGTGTGGGAGAGCTGAGCTCTCCTGCACCACCTGGACCCCTCCAGACCCAGCTGAGGCCTGGCATACAGACCTGGGGTGAAACTCTACAGGTAAAGTCCCTGCAGAGAGACTAGGGGCCAAAGCCACCCAACTAATCCAGGAGCAGAACATCTTGCCAGTGGAGCACCACAGGTTCACCTCCAAGGGCTGCAGCAGGAAGGAGCTGAGCACAGCAGCCAGACCCAAGCCAGGCACAATTGGATGAACTCAAACAGTAGATCTGCACCAAATTTTAGTAGGTGCTAAGGTTATAACTACACCAAAGCTCTACACCAAAGGTCAGAGGTCAGTGCTATACAAAATGACAAAGAGAAGGAGCAAAATGCAATCTCAGGTCCTGAGCCCACCCAAAACAAATGCAGAAGACACTAACACAGCTAAAATGTCTGAATTAATAGCATCTGAAGTAAAGAAACAACAGCAGTAAGGTACAAAGGAACTCAGATCAGAATTAATTTCTGAAATAAAAAAATCTCTGAATTAATAGCTTCTGAAATAAAGAATCAAATGCAAAAACATAGAGGAAATCAGATCAGAAATAATCTCTGAAGTAAAAGAATCAATAACTGCTTCTCAAGAAGACACTGATTAAAATAATAGAGGAGATTAGAAAAGTGACAGATTCCTTGAATGAGCAATACAGGAAAGAAATAGATCTCATGAAGCAGAGTCAAAGAGCTATAGGGGAGGGCAGAGAATCTGACAGAGGGGCTACTTTCGCCTGGCAAGGCCAAACAATGAGCAACAGCAGGATGAAGCTGTTTATCAATAGAGGCCCCGCCTGTAGTCTCAGCCCTCTGGGAGGCCAAGACAAGAGAATCCCAAAGCTAAGCCCAGACTGGACAGTTTTGCAACTGAACGAGACTCTCAAAATAAAAAACGAGAAGGGGTTGATGATGTAGCTGTGTGTGAAGAGCCCAGATTCAGTCTGCAGTAGTGCACTATCAAAAAACAAAACAAACAAAAGTTTTTCTGATGAGAAAAACCCAATTATGTAGAAGCTCGAAATGTCCTCAAGGAGGATTCCTCCAAGTGCTGTCCTCAGGCCAGAAGCCTCAGCATGTCCTGGCAGCTTATTAGTAATCCAGTCTCGGGCCCAGTCCTGAAGTCCTGAGCCAGAACCTGGATTTTTAACAACAGATTGCCCACTGACTCTGCCACACTGAGGTATCAGAAATGCTTTCCAAGGAATTGGAGTGGAACTTCCGTGGGAGGTAGAAGTAGGCAGCGATGACTTCCTGAAAAGGCAGTTGGGTGTGATATTTGGTGATTGACTAAAGACAGGAGTCAGAAAATCTTTCCATAAATTTCCAGACAGAAGATATTTAAGCCATACAGTCTCTATAACAAATAATCAATTCTATTTTATAGCATAAAAGCAGCCATAGATATTATGTTTATATGTGCATGGCTACGTTCCAATAAAACTTTATTTACAAAAGTAGGTGTTGGGTGAAATTTGGCTCCCACACAGTAGTACGTTTCTGGCCGGAGGAAACAAGTCTGTCTTAATACAGCATGGAATGTTCTACACCAATTGTAGTTTGATTTCTCCTGCCTTGAGACCTCACTAGCTTCTGAACCAGCTCTGTGAGTGAGGTTTGTTCTTTGAAAAATAGGGACATATGATTTAGCTCTATTCTTCAAGCATGCTTTTATTCTAAAAAAGAAATTGTTAAAGACTAAAGTTATTTTTAAAAAGAACAACTAAAGTTATTGCAAAATTGGGTTCTAACTATATACTACTTGAAACACATTTTTAGGAGTCAGGGGTAATACCAGGCTTTGAACCGAGGGCTTTCCACTGAGCTGTACCTCCAGTCTTTATTTCCTATTGCTTGCTAAATGACTAAGTTATCCAAGCTGGGGTCTCATTTGCAATCCTCCAGCTTCAGCCTCCCACAGTGCTGAGATTGCAGGTGTGTACCAACACACCTGACTCTGAAACATGATTAACTACCTTCTGATAATCTGCAGAAGGAGTGAGAACCAAAGTAAGTCCGCTTATGTACAATAAAACCCACCATTCACCAGAGATTGTAAATGTTCTTTATTTAGGTGTAAACTGCAGACCTGGTACTGGCACCTTCTCTACGCATATATATTTCTGGCTACCAGTAACAGTCTTACTAGCACACCCACCCGGCCAGGCCTTGCACTGATGGGTCTTCATCAGTCTGATACACGGGCATCAAGATCACAGTGAATTATGGAGAAAAAGAAGAATCATTGAACAATGACTAACAGACGTGCATTGCGCTTGCTGAGCCTGTGCTATGGGGGGGTCTCCGCATGTGCAAAGGACACACAACTCTATCTGGGACCACTTAGCTTTCAGGACACCAAAGCAAGGCTGATCAAATTCCATAATGCTGGTTTGGGTCCTCCCTAGAAGCAAACATGGATAAAATGGTCTTATAATGGTGGCCCTGCGGCCCTCGGACAGTAGTGGGGACTTGAGATAGAAAGGAAGAGCCAATAAAGTAAATTCTAATTACTGCTGGGAGTAACTGAAGCTCCCCACTAGGAGAGAATCTGGGAGCCTGCCCCGCCCAAGAAGCCAGGGAGCCCAGGTGTTCACACACCAACTCTGTCCCTCATGGGCTCCCAGCCAGCAGGAGGGAGGGACCAGAATGCCTTGGAACTCTCTCTTATTCCCCATATTGGAAAAATAGAGCAGAATCCATGACTGGAGGATGCCCCCCAGCAAAGAGGGATCGGTATTGGCAGAAGGCAATCAGGCTGGCACCAGAGAACTGGTGAGCGTGATGGGTGATGGTCAGGGCACCAGCAGTACCCACCATGTCCTCATAGACGGAAGCCTCTGCCACCACCCCCTCTGATCATGTAACCGAGCAGACTCTTAACAGACATCAAGGAAATCTGTGTCAGCGTGGGTGGGACTCAGTTGCAAGAAACTGAAAATGTGACTAAACAGCGCTTTAAATATATTAAAGGTTTTATTTTCTCATACAATAAAGAGCCTGAAGATAAGCAGATGGGTCTTATGTAGTGGGTTGGCAGGATGGTGACAGACCCGACCTTTCTGTCCTGCTCCTCAGTCACCCCAACTCCATGGTTTGGGTGTTCCTGCTGGTGTGCTGATGGCTACTCTAACCCCAGCATGGCGTCCATAGGCTGTGGAAGAAAAGGGGAAAGGCCATGGTCAAATGATTTGGCCAGCTGAGTGAGCACTGTCCCCCAGAGATTTGCAAGAGGTCCCACAGGAAGGTTCAGTACACACTGCATTGACCAAAACTCCTCCAAGCGCTGATCTCTGAAGGAGGCTGGGAAATGGAGGTCTAACTTCAAAGTGGGCACAAAAGGAAGTTTCCACTGGTTAGGAAGAAAAGAGGACAGATGCTGGGTAGGAATTTTAACTATTTCTGCCATATATTGTTTCCCACACACCCTGTGATATTGACACACTACCAATTTGGGCTAAAAGAATAGCTGGCTCTAGCCTAGAAAATTGAACAGTATGGAAGTTTTGGGCTGAAGCTAAAGGGAAAAAAAACAATGTAGACAAGACAAAAGTTCTTTAGGGTGAGCCACGAAGTAGGACTGGTTCTGTCATTGCAAATGCCTGCCGTGTGTTGTTTAGTCAAATGATATTTTTAAAGTTTGAAATTTGGCCCAGTATTTGAGTAACGATGACCAGCTTCTATCAAATAAGGTGTGATGATTCCAAGTGGTGAATCAGAAACAAGAATGACATTTCTCTAATGGGGGGATGGGTTTTTAAATTTAACAGTTGTGACTTCTAATCCAACAGATTAACTGTATATTTTCCCCCTTGTTCTTCCCCAAAACTATGGAAATGTCAGTGAAGCAAATATAAGCCCACAAGGACAAGGTGGTAAAATGAGTAGAAAAGCCGTGGAAGCTCTGGAAGGAACAACGGAGACGCAAGGCAGTCCCCATGTGAGCTACCCCCTCCTGTCCTGTGGAAGCCTGAAAAGGGGCCACCAGTGCCCAGAAAGTGAAAAATAATTTTATTTTATTTTCAAGAGTTTTATTTTATTTTATGTTCAAGTCTCAAGGCAGAAAAATGAGTATAGTTTAAAAAGACACACAGTTGAATCTCTAACCCTGTCTCTAGCACTGAGACAGGTCTGATACAGGAAATGCTGCTTTCTGAAGAAAGTGTGCTGAGGCCACTGAGCAAGCAGGTCAGCAGGAGAATAGGTTGGAAATGGGACGCTAAAATGGGAATCTGCTGACATGCGATGGAACCCGGTGTTCATCCCTCTGCCGGCCCCTCACACTCAGATCCTGGGGAGGCAAGTTTACAAACTTCTCTTGAGACTCTGAAAACTATAAGTTGCCAGATGTTGACATTTTGGATCCCCGTTTGAAAAGCTGGCTCACTTCCCCCCTACTCTGCAGTTTTTACATCTACTTTTCAAAAAGCCCTGCCTCACCTTTCTCATCTATGAACAGAAAGCTGAGTATGACATGATATTGAGGGGAGCTCTCAACATTAAAGACAAATAGCAAAATAAACAAACTAGAGAAGGAAATCCAAATTATTAGCGAGACATAGTATTGGAAACAGGAGAATGTATTTCTTAAATGAATACATTTTAAGGAAAAATTAATTCTTTAGAAAGATGAGTTCTTTGAATTCATGAAAAAAGTAATAACTCTAAGATAAATCAAAGGATAGAAAAGAGTTTGTGAAAATACAGGTTGCTGGGGCTGATGCAACCATCACTGCTGCCCATCTGCAGAAGACAGAAGACTTTCAACTTGCAAAACTGAGCCTCTGTGTCCTTTGAACAATAACTGCCTCACCCTCTTCCCATCAGCAGATGCCAACTCTCTGTACCTATGAACTAACAGGAAAAAAAAAATGAAAATAATAGAACAGTTTCAAAACAGGTTAGTTAGGAGAGTTACAATAATTAATACATTGGATATTGTTGGCTTTGCCTCATTATTCCAAGTACAAGATAAGGGCATGATATCTTGTCCAAACAATATTAGCACAAACCTTTCTTTTCCATGAGCTAAGAGAAACTAGCCGCATGCAGCTACCATAAGAATTTAACTGCATCAAGAACTTCATATATGTGAATCAGACAGCTTTTTTCTCTTTGGGACTGGATTATTTCACTTAGTACAACTTCCTCAAAGATCATCCATTTTGCAATATGTGTTGGATTTTTCTTCCTTGTTAAGGTTGAATAATGTTTTTTTTATATCTATGTGTCTCATTCTCTTTATCCTTTCATCTGTGGATAGATAGTTGGGCTGCTTCCACTTTTTAGCTATTGTGAATAATACTACTGTGAATATACAAATATCTCTCTGAGCACTTAACTTTCAATTCTTGGATCACTAAGTAATATGATTGTGTTCTCTCTCTCTCTCTCTCTCTCTCTCTCTCTCTCTCTCTCTCTCTCTCTCTCTCTCTCTTTCCCTCTCCCTCTCCCTCTCTCTGTCTTTGGTTTTCTGACACAGAGTATGGCTTTGCAATTCAGGCTGCCCTTGAGCTTACTGTGATCCTCCTGCCTCAGCCTCCCAAGTGCTACTTTCCATGCTTGTGAAACTACCATAGTTTCTTAGGGAGAGAAAAAAATGTGTGTAGTAGAAAGTCTTAAAAGTACCTTCAAAATTAAGTTGGAAGGTAATGTGAAGAAACTCTCATAGAGAGTAAAACAAAATCACTAGAAATATAAAACAGAAAAAAAAATGAATACTACTCAATGAAGTAAAAAGTTCTATTAAAAAGACCTTTATTATTAAAAATATAACATAAGACATTTCTTCCCAAACATAAGGAAATTAATTTCCGAAGTGGAAGTTTAGAACACATCATCATGAAAGTTCAGAGCTCCACAGATTGAAATAATAAAATAGAAAGCAAGAGAGAAATCAGTCTGCATCGTACAGGCGAAGAAGCACTGGGTGGCATCTTGCTCTTGAACATCTTCCCAGGGAGTTAAAAACCCCTCACAATCCTGCATAAAAAGTGTATTTCAAGCTAGAAAACTATACTCAGCTAAATTATCAATCAAATATAAAGCTGAAATAAAAACATTTTCAAAAGTGCAGGACCTAAAAAAATTATTTAGTTTTTGAAGGGATAAATCAATTGGTAGGAAGGGGTGGTGGTGCACATCTATAATCCCAGCACTCTGGGAGCTTAAGGTAAGTCACAAGTTCAAGCCCAGCTTGGGAAATTCAGCAAGTTAACAAGATCCTTCTCAAAATTTTTTTTAAAAAAGAAAAAAAAAAAAAAGGCTGGGAATGTAGCAAGTGCAAAGGGTCTGGGTTCATCTCCAATGCCACAGAGGAAAGGCACGAAATCAAATGGACTCAATCCATGAGACCGGTAAGACAGATGCAAGAAAGCCTCTGTAAGTACAGAAATGCAGAGCGGCAAATATAAGCCCTGCTGGAGGCTTGTAAGGCCTAGGACAGAGGTCAGCAGAGAAAGCAGGAGATCATCAAGTGAACTACAGGAGGTGCCCTCACATTTGCAGAACAGCGAGCACTGCAGATGTGGCAAGGTCCGAGAAATGAAGTACATGAATGAAAAGAAATAAGTCTGAGAAAAAACAAGTTGTACAAGAAAAGGAATATAAATGTCTAATTACATATTAAAAGTCGTTGCTTAGATATAATAGAGCAACAGCCTAGAGCATAACTTTCCACATAGGAGCACGGAAGGCAACAACTGGCGACAGCCACCCCCTGCGCGGACGGCCAGCGCGTGGAGGCGATGCGTGCCTTCCTCCTGAGCCCTGACAGAACTGGGCCTTTCTTGCCTGCCTCGGTGACTTTACCAACGTGTGCTCGGAAGAGCCTGGCCTTCTCCATTTGGTGTTTTCTCTTCTCTGTTTTGTCTTCTCTGCTGCGTCGCTGCTGGCTGTTGGGATTGCCTCCTAAACAGACTGCAGGTACTGGAACAAACTCCACTTTGATTCTGCCTCGCCCCCCACTGGAATACACCCTGCGAAGCCCCATCTGAATGGCGTTATTTAGGACAGATGGCATGATTTGTAGGTGTATGTTGATGAAGGGGAATCCTTTTACTATCTAATTTAAAAGCTCTCTGGTCTTTTTTTAATGTATTTTTTTTTAAAGTTTTATTTTTAAAGAGAATATTAAAAAGTAAAAAAAAAATAGAGATGATATAGAATCTCACTAAGCAAAATAAGAATTCAACATTACATGTTGTTGTCTTCAAATTAGTTGTTCAGATTACCAATATAATCCTGTAATTTTGGTCAAAAATTATTTAAAGGAAGAGGCAAAAAAATTAAGCATTAATGCACCTTTCAACAGAAGAGCCAAAATCAACACTGCAATTATCCAAGGCATCCTATGTATATACATATGTATTTCTTTTCTTTCTTTCTTTTCTCCTTTCCCTCATCTTATTTGTTTCTTACTGTTGGACAGTTTTTACTTTTCTTTCCAGCTTCACAGTATCCATTGTCTCTTTCAAATCCTTTATTTACTCTTTAAGATTCTTAAACTAGAGAGACAATATGATGTTTACACATGCTAGTCTTAAAACAGAAAATGTCTCACTTTAGTAATTAGAACCTCTGCCCCTATCTAGGACATGAATTTTACTTAAATTTAAAGGAGCATCCCTTTGACCACTCAGGCCTAAGTAAGTCATCTTCCCTGGCTGGTCCTTAAGTATTTCCCCTTCAGGCCCAGGGTACCCAGGGGTCTGTCCTCTTCAGGGGGCCATTATTTCCTCCAGGCCACCCTCTGTGAACTAAGAGGGACAACTCTTGTGGGCTTTTCATCTGAATCAGCATCTCACCTTCAGATTTCTTGAGTGACTCAGACACAAGTTTGTAGGCAGTGTAGGTTCAAGCTCTTGGAGACATAGCTCAGGCCCCCAAGGGACCAACCCACTGAGACCAAGAATGAGGGTCTGGGCATTGATGATGGGAACATAGAAGAGTTTATTGAGGACCATGAGGAGGGGCTGACAATGGAAGAATTTGTAAGACTCTGGTGAGCAACAGAAGGCACTTGTGGAGGAGCATTCCTCTCTTTGCCGAGGAAGAGGGTGACAGGGAGGAGGTGAGCACTGATGTGATAAAATCCATTATAGCAAAATAGAGTGAGTGCTAGGATGTCTTTGAGAAGCACCACCCCAAAATAGAACTGTAACTAAGAGAGTGTTCAATCTGATGAACAATAACATGGCATGGTCTCATGACAGAGTTATGTAGCACAGGAAAGAAGCAAGTAACGTAAGACACATTTTTTTTTTTTTTTTTTTTTTTTTGTCAGAATTGATCCTGAAGCTAAGAGTCAAAGAAGAGAGGAAACCCCTGACGGAGATCTCCCTGTTGTCCTTCTCCAAACAATAACTGCTCCCCACTCACCTTCCTGTCCTCCATGCCAGAAGTCACCTCAACCAAGGCCAGTAGTCTCTCTCTTTCATATTTTTGTGGTTAACTAATACATTACATATGGTTCAGAAGGGATTCACTTTGCTTACAGCAAACCTTATTGGAAAATTTGATTCGGTTCACAAGCAAAATTGGTTCACAACCATGTTTGTAGGGGTCACAACAGATTAACCTTATTTGTATTGAATCTTAGGGGGAATTTGATTCAGTTCACAACCAGTTCAGTTTGCAACCAGAATCATGAAACTGTACAGAGCCTCCCATCCTGTCTGGGAGGTGTGCTTTGTGGGAAGGCGCAGGTCTGGTATTAGGCACCTCAGGGCCGCATCACCCCCTCCAGAACACTCACCTGGCCTCCAACTCCCTATGCCTCTCCAGCCCTTTTTCCTGAGACTAGAGCTGAGGGCACAGTCTAGTTAGCAAACTCACCATTGCAGTCCTGCTCAGTGGGCTCATGTCTCACTCTAGGATACGGGGCTCAACAGGAGCTTCTTGATGTGTGTATCAAAATTAAGAAAAAATTAAAATGACTTATTTTAACATCCTAGGACATCTAGCGTGCAACTTGACCACACACTGAACAATTATTACATGGTCATAAAAATGTAAACAATGACTAATTTAATCAAACTGATGATGGTGGGCCATGGAGATAACTCAATGGTATAAGTACTTCCCTGGCAGTCACAAAGTCCTGAGTTCAAGTTCAATCCCCGGTACCAGAAAAAACACAAACAAAAACCCTTATGATGGCAACATAATGAGAGACCAGGTCAAAGGTAAAGACTGATAGTTTTATCCACTAAATGTGAAGGTCAAAGCTCCAAGGTGCAAACAACAGGGCTTATTAAAGCTGGAAATCAGGCTGTCAAGGGATATCAGGTAGCTCTCTAGAACCTCAGGGTTCTACCATGGGCAGCGTCAGAATCCCATGTCTCCAGTGTGAGCACCGATGCTGCAGCCAGCATTCCACACTGCTGTCACAGGGACTGCGTATCAGAGGCCCCGCACCTTCCTCCTCCCAAAAGCCAGACCAAGGTCAGCAGAGTATCCCCCTGCCAACCCGGTTCCTTCAAGAGCACACTTTGGAATTGAAATCCCCAGAAGGTGCATCTGATTGGTGAAGTCTGAATTCCATGCCTGCACCTGCTGTGAGAGAGACTGCAAAGCAATTTTTACCACTCCTATCTTGGGAACTATGCAGAAAATAACCCGTATACAAGGCATGTCCACAAAGTAATGAGCTTCTACAAATAACAAATATCTCCTCCAAAGAAGTCAACAGTGGTGAGAACTGATACATTCAAATATTGCATCTCAACAGTGCCGCTGGTGTAGTGGTATCATGCAAGATTCCCAAATATTGCATCTCAGCCAGAAAGATGATGGTAAAGGCCAGAAGAAACTTCTTGAGAGCTGAATGTCCAGGAGGTAAGCCTGCAAGCTGAGGCTGACAGGTGAAAGGCAGCTGGTTTTCATATAACTTTTTGGGAAAGGCATTTTTTTCATTTTACACCATGTGCATGTGATATGCTGATACATATATATGAAGTATTAAAGAGGTCACATTTCCTAGTGCGCTGTAGATTAAAGGTGACACATCAGTGCAGCAGGCCTGGCAGAGGGGCTAGCCAGCATACTTGGCCTGCTGATCTGCCCACAGCTGTCTACGGTGAGAGGGCTGGCTGCATTTCCAGCTGGCAGTTCAATAGTTCAACATCAGTGTCAGTAGGAAAACAGATTGACTTTTGTTGATACTGTCTTCTCAGTTTAAATTTTTTCCTTCCCTTCTTAAAGTGTCCATCATAAATACATAAAGCTCACACTAAATTTTGTAAATTAGAATACAAAGTTCACCAGATATGTACCAGTGCAGGATATTTGACAAGGCCATGGCTTCAAAATGGCAGCAGAGGCACCCACCATGGCCTTAGCCTCTGGTGCCAGCATCCACTCCGGGAACATGTGGTTCGTGCAGACGCACACACTGAGAGGAGCCCCGAAGTGGAGTGTTCTGCCATTACTTTCCCAAAATTCTCACTAATTTTTGAACAAAGGACCCAATAGTTTTCAGTTTTTCTTGGCATTAGGTCCTGCAAATGAGAGAACCAGTCCTACAGATACCTAAAGTCTGGGACTAAACTTAAGGCTTAGGCATAGACATTGAATTAGCCAAGATCTCTCTCGCTCTCACTCTCTCT
The DNA here is from genome assembly GCA_004027165.1 of Ctenomys sociabilis. Classification (NCBI taxonomy): domain Eukaryota; kingdom Metazoa; phylum Chordata; class Mammalia; order Rodentia; family Ctenomyidae; genus Ctenomys; species Ctenomys sociabilis. The sequence continues at coordinate 10,871 of PVKA01015307.1, forward strand.
CTCTCCCCACGCCCCCATCTTCCTCTCTATCTCCCTCTCCCCCATCTCCCTCTCCCCCTCCCCTTCTCTCTTCTCCCCCTTTCCCGTTCTCACCTCCCCCCTCTCCCCTGTACCATCTCTTTCATCTATCACTTCCCTTCCCCATCAAATTACATACAAACTTCTCTGAGGACATGTGGTCACACATTTTTCTGTAAATAGACTGCCTCTCTCTTATCAAGTTCTCAAAATTATAAGAGTACCAAATTTACATGAGTTTTGGCATTCTGGGTCCTCTTTCACAAGTCAGTATGAAGGTGCAGTTCTTTCCCTGTTGCTCTACACGTTCATTCCGCGCTTCTCACGCAAATCATCACCTCACCAAGGGTTCATCCTGTGGGCTGAGCTTGTGCTCACGTTTCTTATCACCTGGCATCTTTTGCAGTGAGAGAGACATCACCAAGTAATTGACAGAAACTGTTGTTTAAAATTGGTTAGAAATGGCACAGCTGTTAGTCCCATTCTCTTCTGAGGCCAAAAGTGAGTTCTTTAAAGCAAAGTTCCTGCCATAGATTTCCATTGAGAAGGAGGGTATTTTATGTACATAGAGCATAGTATCTAAAAGGAAACTCATTTGATACAGTATGGCTTTAACAGTTGCTTTTAGTAGAATCCTCTAGATATTAATAAATTTTGAAAAAAATAGACTTACAGCATGTTAAAACTGGATGTATTCTTAGAAACAGATGGGAATTGCTCTCTAAAAAAACTTAGTGTGTGTTAAAGCATTTTAGGAACAATGTGCCAAAGTTTATTTAGTTTTATGATTCTGACAGGTTAAATGGACCCTTTGAGCTATTTCTGCCTCAAACACAGACTCGCTTAATGAACAGAGTCTTAGCAAAGCAGTGTCTAAGTCCTGGCTCTGTGTCATGCTCTAATGTTGGCAGTAGGTTTCCAGTGCCCAGATTATTATATTTAATCTTTTCAGTTCTCTGAGAAGTGAGCAATAACCCCTGTTTTTCAGGTGAAAACAATCAAAGCTCAGAGAAGCTATATGATGTGCCTAAGGCCACAGAATGGGGAACAGTAGACAGCGTTGATGGCCCCAAATCAAATGCCTTTTGCAAGACCCCGAATGGCAATGTGTTCCCCAAATGGAGAAATTCATGGGGGGGGGGGTCACGGAGGCACAGCCTTTGGGACTGTCTGTCCTTCCCCTTCCTCTCTGGCACCATTTCTGTGCTCTGCTTCAGAGCCACCATGAATTAAGCATCTTTGCTCCGCCAAGACCTTCTAGGAAAATGTTTCTTCTCGGAACCAGCTGACCAGGTACTGACTCCCCTTAAAACATAAGCCAAACTGAGCCTCTCCTCCTTTAAGCTATGGGCGTTAGTGATTGTGTCCAGCAACAGGAAAGCTGACTAATACAGAAAATTGGTACCAGAGAAGCAGGGTCATTGTGGTGGCTGTACCTGACCATGTGATTTAGAAGACTCTAGAGCTGGTTTTAAGGAAGAGTTTGGAAAGGTTTATAGATGTGGCTAAAGAAGCCCTGCTATGCTATAAACCAATCTTGATGAGTGGTTCTGGTTGGATGTTAAAAGATTGGAATGCCAATAGAAATGCACACTGGAAAGGCCAGATTCATGCAGTTTCCAGGGGCAACAAGAACTCTATTAGCATTTGGACTATAGGTCATATACATTTCTGACAGAAAATTTGTCTACACTTAGCATTGATGTGTTTAGTACACCTAACCTACTAAAGGAACATCATCACTTAGCACAGAATTCTGTGGCCTATCAGTTGTTTCCCTGGTAATCACATGGTTAACTAAGGGCTGTGGTTCTACTACAGCAGCTACTGAAGAAGGCCAAGCTGTCACTGAGTGGGTGGTCATCTGTTTGGGAAGGATGAGCTGCTGCTTGTACCCTAAACCTTCTGAAAGAGGCAGGGCAGAGGCAAGCCCAGTGAGAGAGGAGAAGCTAATATCAAGCAAACTGGTACATTTTTAATGTGAGAAGTTGGATGTCTTTTTCTTATATAAAGTTGTTACTCAGATTACCAGGAGAGATTTGATGAGTGTCAAAGGCAAAACAATCAGAAGGCAGGAGTCTAATGTGTCCTGAATATGCAGTCATGCCTTTGTCCCTCTACTTCTCAGAGTAAGCAAGAAACTGTGGTAGCTCCCTGCTACTGTCCTGTCCTTAAATGCCCCAGCTTTATCTTCTCAGCTGCAAGACCCTACATCATTTCATCCATCCCTGAGGAAGTTGGAGAGAGAGAGAGAGAGTGAGAGAGCCCTGGAAAATAACAGCCTTGCATCTGTACCTCTGGGAGACCTGAGAGCCGCATCAGGAAGCACACAATATGCTGGTGTCAGCTGAAAGGTGACAAGACACAGAACCAGAGTCCTTCCACGCCTGGGCACTGGACATTTCCCCAGCCTTTGCTTTCCGAATTGACCACCATATTTTCACTTGTCAGGATGATGAAGAAGATCAGGTCTGCTGATATCCTGTGTAGATAGGGGCTAAGACAGACACTTCTAACTATTGCTATTGGGAGTAATAATTGGGACAACCCCTAAGGTGGGCCAGTCAGGTATACCTATTCAAAGAAGATATGTGTGTTCTTTGGCAGAGCCATCTCCCCTTCTAGGACTTTATCATGTGGATATGTTTTATGCACACACAAAATGTAGTGTTACTATTGCAATGTTGTTTGAACTAGAGAGAGACGAAGACAGAGGCAGGGACAGAGAGACACAGAAAGACAGAGAACTCTAAATTTTTGAACCGTAGTTCACCAGTGTAGGATTCTGTATTGGAGGCTGCCCTCCATCCTAGAGTACCTGAACCCTTCGCCCTATACTCCACTTCTCCTTTGTGTGTATTTTATTATTTTATTTTCTTCAAATTGTAAGAGATAAGCGCTATTACTACTTTGATTTGAAAGATAAAATATTAGAGTTTAGCAACATTGAGTAACATACCAAATCCCACAGGTAGAAAACGGTAGAGCTGGGATCTGAATCCAGGCAGTCTAGTGGCAGAGCTAGTTATTTCTTCCTTAGCTATGCTACTTCTGCAACAGTGTTCAGAGATATTTAAATTGCAAACCAAGTTGTAGAACAATGTGTAAACAATAATCCCATGTCTTTACTGTGATGTGTGTATATTTATGTTGCTGTAATTATCTTTTCATGAGTATGTAATACATTACCTCTACGCATAAAGGAAGGTGAGAGTTAACTGTGAAGCCAAATGCCCAGCAGGCTGGATCAGCACTGTACTGGGTGTTTCTGAATGACAGACTTACTGAAGATGGAAGACCCACCTTGGGAGTGGGGGCTCCAGTGCCTTGTAGCCTGGATAGAGCAACCAAGGCAGACACACATCTCCCTTCTGCTTCTTCAGGGGCTCTGCACACCGTGGCCTTCACCATCACCTTCGGACACCTGAGTTCAGGCTTCCAGGGCAGGACCTTCAGATCCCCAGTACGGACTTGCACAGCGGACTCTTCAGTGAGCGCCAGGCCTCTGACTTCTCTCTGGGTCCACCAGCTCCCCAGGGCATAGATAGCCTTCTTGCTCTTTTTCATTTCTGACTCTGCAGGCACTCACTGAAAGCCTACCTTGAAATTTATATATATATATAATCATATATATATATGATTAAAGCTGTTCTTACAGTGGGGTTCAGTGTGATATTTCAGTACCTCCATACATCATGCACTATTCAAATCCAAAGGTTGATGTGATTTGGAGATTTTCCAGTGAAAATAGCTTTTTCTTTAAGAAAATCTGTCAAAAACAATCAGAGACAGTTGTTTAACACCCTGACTGCCTAGGGCAGCATAAAACAAATAGTGCCAGCTGTAGACCACTCAAAAAGCTTAAAGGAGGAGCTTAGGGGCGTATTCCTTATTGGGAGCTTTGAAAACCTCTGATATGTATCTGAGAATCTAAAAGGCCACATACATGTGCAGAGGGTTTGGGCATGCCCCTAGCTGTGTCATGCACAGGAAAGCCCTGAGAGGGCTGTAAACTTTCACCTAGACAGATCTTGAAGCTTTGTGTAAATAAAAACTAAAGAATTGTCAGCTGCTTGTTTGCCTTTTGAATGTATGTCTCAATACACACATAGAAATGTTCACAAGTGTTGGGAGACTTCCTGGTTCCGTGCACTTAGAAAATCTCTGCACAAATCATTAGCACACCACTAAGCTAAGTGAGCAGAAACATGAGTGAAGACCCATGACAAAGAATTCTGTTCAGAAAAAATAGAATTAGTTCAGGAAAGTTTCTGAACAATCAAGCACGAAAAGCAGCAACAATTAACTCTGAAGAGGTAGAAAAATCTCCCAAGGTTGCCATATTATATTATTTTTTAAAGCCCACTTTTCAATAACAACAAAAAAACTGAGACATTCATAGAAACAAAAAATTATGAAAAGGTTCTTATGGAGTGGAGGAAGCAGTCAGTTCTTCAGGATGACCAGATGTGGACAGGGTTCGTCTTTCTCTCTTTTTTAAATCAATTACATTAAATGTGTTTAAAAACAGGGGACGTTAACTCAATGAATACAAAGACTTGTTCTAACAGTATGTGTGGACAGAATACCCCATGTGTGCATCTTGCACAATCACCACTAAGACAACAATATGCAATGTATTAATTATTAGTTTGGGAACTGTCTCATTGCTATTTGGTTCTCAGCAAAATTATTTTTTAAAAAATAAAAGAAGCAATTTGGAACCAGAAAATAAAATAAAACCTGGGGACGCATCTCAAAAAATGAAGGTATACATGAAAGTGAAATTTCACCTTATGGAAAATATTTAAAAAGATTTTTTTTAAGTATAAAAGAAAATGAAATGGAAATTTGGGAACTGTAAAAAAAAAAAAAAAAAAAAAAAAAGCTAAAATGAAACAATTCATTCAACAGTAGATTTGGTGGAACCAAGGCTTGAACTCAGGCCTTTGCGCTTACCAGGGAAACCCTTACCCACAGAGCCATCTCCCCAGTCCCCTCAACTGTTGATTTGAACTGGCAAAAGAAGTAACAAAGATAAAAATAGGGCAATTAAGATTGCTCAGTCAGAAATAAAAAATTAAAAAATGAATGAAACATTAGAGCCAATGTATACCTAATGGAAATTTCATTTGCAAAGAAAAAGAGTGAGTCACAAAGAATAGTTGAAGAAATAATGACTGAAATTTTCCCAACTTGGATAAAAGGCATCAACAACACAGTCGATGCACTCAACACACTTCAAGTAGGATAAACTCAAAGAAATCCACTGAGACAACTGACGAAATCAATGCGCCAAAAGAATTAAGAGGGTAGAGTGGCCACATAGCTCAACAGATTAAAGTGCCTGCTTAGGCAGATGCAGGGGTCTGAGATTCCACCCTTATGAGTCCTAGGTACATAGTGAGACCCTGTAGACCCTTACTAAAATACAAAAAAAAAAAAGTAAGAGGGTAAATGGAATTCCTAAGGCAACAACTATAAAGAATATGAAAAACACATGGCAAAGGAAATAACAATGTAGCTAACTTGGTACACTAGAATATATCTATTTAACATATAGGAAGACAGTGATAGGAAGTGAAGACAAGAAAAAAAAAGACTGGACACATGGAAAACAAATATTGAAAAGGCAGATAGAAATCCTACTCTATCAGTAAATACATGGAATATAAATGTAAATAATTCAACATTCCAATCAAAAGACAGCTTGACAGAATTTCTTTCTTTCTTTCTTTCTTTCTTTCTTTCTTTCTTTCTTTCTTTCTTTCTTTCCTTTAACCAGGTATTGAACTCAGGACCTTGTGCTTCCCAGTAGGAGCTTAAGCCACTGAGCTATCTCGCCAGCCCACAGTGATTTTTTTTTAAAGAAGCATTATTCAACTATATGCTGTCTACAAAAGAAGTAATTAGATTGAAACTAAAAGGGTAGAAAAACACTTGCTATTCATAAAAATAGAGCTAATGTGGCCATACTTACATCATTTGAAATGGGCTTCATGCAAAAAGGGTTACAGAATCAAAGGATATTTTGTAATGATAAAAGTATTAATTCATATATATATATATATATATATATATATATATATATATATATGGCTTCAAAATACATGAAGCAAGATGAAGCAAGAAATAACAAAATGAACAGTCATGAAAGAAGAAGTGAACAAGAACAATAATTGGAGACTTCAAGCTCCACTTTCAGCACTACACAGAACAGCTAGATCAAATACCAGTGGTGAAGTGGAAATCCTCGCAACAGTGTAACCACCAGACCTAACAAGAATCACCAAGGCGTGCAGAATGCAAACCCTACTGAAGCACACCTGGAACATTCTCCAGGATGGACCACATATTAGATCATACAAAAAACTTAATAAACTTACCTTTTAAAATTGATTTACTTGGTACAGGGTCTTACCACACAGCTCAGACTTGTAGTAAACCTCTGTCTCAGATTCCTAGTGTTGGGATTACAAGTGTGCACCACCACACCCAGTTTCAGTGGCCAGTACATTATGTGGGTCCTTGTGCTTGCCACTTAGACCTCCTCAGCCCCTCAATAAATTTAAATTGGACCAGGGACATAGCTCAGTAATACAGCACCTGTCTAGCAAGCACAAGGTCCTGAATTCAATTTCTAGTACCCAAAAAGTAAATAACAAATAAATTTAAATTGATTGAAGTCATGCAAATGATTTTTCTGTATTTCAAAAACATGAATATTTTTCAACCACAATAAAATTAAATTATAAATTAATAACAAGGAAATTTATAAAATTCACATAGTCCTAAAAAAAAAATCAATGGCTCAAAACCAAATCACAGGAAAAAATAGAAAAATGCTTTGAGATAAATGAAAATAAAACATAATATTTCTATGGAATTCAGATAAAGCAGAGGTTTAGGGAAATTTGTGTTTGTAATTTTCTATATGAAAAAAGAAAAATAGCATGTATAAACTTGGAGAAAGAACCTGGATAATATGAGAAGTGTTTGTGCCTACTGAATAGTCAAAAAGTGTCTGCTGAATAAATCAATAAAAAACTCAAATGAATAGCCACCTTCCGCCTAAAACTTTAGAAAAAGAAAAACAAACTAAATCCAAAATAGAAAGAAAGAAAAAATAAATAGTACAGATAAAGTAAAGGAAATGAAGAACATAAAAACAATAGAGAAAATTTGGTACACAAAAAGAACAAAATTGACAAATATTTTCTAAAATGGAATAATAAAAGAATTCAACAGCTGAAATTGGCAATAAAATAGGATACACTGCTACCTTTCTTACCAAAATAAACAGAATTATAAGAAGAAACAATATGTAATTGTATGTCAATAGATAAGATAACCTAGATGAAATGAGCATCTTACAAAGATAAAAATAGGGCTATGGAGATAGTTCAGTGCACTAAGTGTCTGCCTAGGCATGCTTAAGGATCTGGGTTTGATCTCTGGTACCGGGTGTGATGGTGCACACCTGTAATCTCAGGGATTACAGGGATTCTGGGGAGACCAAGACAGGATGACCACTATGAGTCTGAGCAGTGCAGCAAGACTCTGTACCAAATAAATAAATAAATAGTTTTTAGGGTCAGGGAGATGCCTCAGGGGAAAAAGAGCTTCCTTGGCAAGAGCAAAGGCCTGAGTTCAATCCCTGGTTCTACCAAAAATAAATAAATAAGCAAATAAATAAATAAATAAATAAGTTCTGCTCATAAATATATATATATATATATATATATATATATATATATATATAATTTTTTAAAATATATCCAGACTGCAAAGGAAGAGGTGGAGCTATATTATCAGGTGACATAATTTTGAGTGTAGAATTCATGCCCAACAACAACCCCATAAAATTCATAAATGAGCTAGCAGGTTGCTGGATACATAATCAATATGAAAGGACAGCAAGATAGCTCGGCAGTCTAAGTGCCTGCTTAGGCGAGCACAGGGACCAGGGTTTGATCCCCTGCACCGCATGCCACGCTGGCCCCGCCCCTGGGTGCACTGAGTGGGCCATCAAGTCCAGGGGTGGTAGCACACGCCTGTAATCCCAATGCTGGGAGGCTGAAAGCAGGAGGACAGTATGAGGCCAAGCTGCACAGTGAGATGCTATACCGGATACATTAAATAAATAAATACAAAATCAATATGAAAGATGCAATTATACTTTGCATCCTAAATGATAAATCTGAGAATTAAATTAAAAAACAGTTCCACGCTTAGAAATAAATTCAGCCACAGAAGTACAAGACTTGTTAAAAAAAAAAAAAAAGTACAAGACTTGTACTATGAAAACTTTTTACAAACTGTTAAAAAAATTAATGGAATACTATCATGTGTTCATGAAGTAGAAGACAAAATTATTGAGATGGTAATATTCCTCAGCTTGGTCTGCAGATTAAATAAAATCTCTATTAAAATTCCAACTTCCCCTTTGGCAGAAATTAATACACTAATCTAAAATTCATATGGGAATGCAAGAGCCACGGAAGAGCTACCTATCTCTGAGAACAAAGAAAGTATTAAATTTCAAAACAATCACAACTCCTGGTAAACAAAGTAGCATACTAAGGACATAACAGACGTACATGGGCCAAGGAGACAGTTCAGTGGAATCAGTGCCTGCCTAGCAAGCACAAGGTCCTGAGTTTGATCCCAGTGCCAAAAATAAAAAGAACAGGAACAAATATAGAAATCCGTGGGACAGAATTGAGGGTATAGGAGAAAGCCCTCATACTTACCTTTAGTTGATCTTCAACAAGGTACTGAAACAATTCAGTGGGGAAAGAATTTTCTTTGCAACAATTTATTCTAGAGCAACTAGTTTCCCACAGGCAAAAGGAAGAAAATGAATGCTTATCTCATATTGTATTAAAAAGTGAGCTCAAGCAGGTGTGGTGGTACAAACCTGAAATCTCAGCCACTTAGGAGGCTGAGGCAGGAAGACAGTAGTTCAAGGCCAGGTTTGGATAACGTAGCAAGACCATGAACCCTGTCTTGATTTTTTAAAGCATAGATAAGTAAATTTACATAAATAGATATATCACTGGGCTGGGAATGTAGCTCAGAGTTAGAGTGCCCCCTAGGATCAATCCCCAGGGCTGCAAAATGAAATAATACAGCACAACCAAATAGGAAAATTCATCAAGGACCTAAATGGAAGAACTAAAACTAGCTCTTCAGTCAGGAAAGAATATTCCTTTCAACAAATTGTATTAAAACAACTGGTTATCCATGGGCAAAAGAATGAAATTGAACCCCTATCTCACATTGGCTACAGATCCAGCTGCAAATCTGTACCTTCCAATAATAAATCTAAATGTAAATGATCTTAATTGTCCAATTAAATGGCACAGACTAAGTGGATTAAAACATAAGACCGAACAATATGTGGCCTATAAGAAACTCACTTTGTTAGTAAAGGCACGCACAGACTGAAAATAAAAAGATGAACAATAATCTTCCAAACAAATAGAATCCTAAAACAACTGGATCGTTACACACATATCTGATGAAATAGATATAAGTAAAAAAATAAAGCAATAGAGACAAGGTCATTCAGTAATAACTAAGGGAATGATTCCTCAAGATATATACCTACAATATACCTAATATCAAAACACCCAATATTATATAACAAAACTTTACTAAAAGGAGAGACAGTCTCCAATATAGTAATACTGGGGGATTTTAATACCCCATTTTCAACAATGGACAGCAGACTAATGGTTGCCCAGAAGTGATAGTATGCTGCAGTGGTGGTAAACCCACTGTGTGCATACCACAGTGAGCCGTCTAAATCATTGAAAGCTCTAAAAGGTTCATTGTCACTGGTGTAGTAAGGAGTGAGAATTGACTGCTGAGGAAGACAGGAATCTTTCTGAGCAAGCAAGGAGAGATTCTAAACTTGTCTGTGACATCGGTTTCCAACTCTGTGGATGACATCAAAACGAATGAATAGGTAAATTCTCTGTTTTGTGAATTATATTTAAATAAAACTCTAACCAAAATAAAAATAGCAGCCTGAAATTTTCCCTTCTTGTTCATTCTCTACAAGAGTGAGCAGAGACGTAAATAGCTGGAATACTGGAAATGCTTTTTCATCTTGTCTAACTTTGACCTATACAATGAAGCTGTTTCTGTTTGAAACCATGATGTAGCCACAAAGAAGAATGGTCTACACCCCCTTAACCCCTACAGCCTATGAGATCTCTCAGTTCATAAGAAGCTAACAGATTTCTTTAAATAGGTCAGAGTTTAGTTGTTTCCCTGGAGGAATTCTTTGTTTTCTAACTAAAGGCATAAGTCAATGAGCTCAGAGAGTTCCGTTTAGTTCAATGAGTACCACAGTTCTTTGCTGTATAAATGACCCATTTAGAAATCAGTCGAATTTCTGTTCTTTCTTTTTCTTAAGTAGGAATCAAGCTCAGGACCTCATGCTTGCCAGCAGATGCTGTGCCACTGAGCTATATCCCAGCTCTGGATTTCTGAGTTTTCCTCAGCAGTTGTTTTTCACTAAAGATCTTGCACATTAATTGTTCTGTAATCTTCAGAGTTGGAGTAAAGAGAGAAACAAAAGAAGTAACTACTCAGTCACATCTTGTAATTGAAAGGAAACCATTGTTTGACACTTTGTCATTTTTTTCAGAAAATAATTATATAGGCAATGATACTAGGATCAAAATGACTAGCCAAAGGGAAATATGTTCAGGCGTGTATCTTATTTTAAGCTTGCATGCAGGGAATAAATGATGAAGCAACCACCTATTTGATTCTTGTCAGAATCATTCCAGTTTCTCCTCTATAATTACTTAACTTCAGCCAGTTCTGTGCTGCTTATTTTGCCATTTGTGCATGGGTAATAATAATAATCCTCCTGGGTCTTGTAGACCAGGGAGAAGACTCAATTTGACCACTGCAGTTCTAAGCACTAGAGGGGATGTCAGGGTTCACAGTGATCTTCAGGTTTGCTCTGTGCACCCAGAGTCCTGAGCTACAAGTAATCCAAAGAGGAAGGCAGGATTCCAGCAGAGCAGCAATTAGAAGGGAGCACAAAGAGAAGGGCTTTCTCCACCATCGCTCATTAGCACTACTCAATGTGTCAAGGTCACCAATGACAAGGGAAGTCTAAGAATCTCAGTCTAGTGAACCCTAGAGAAACAGGACTACTGAGTGTAATGCAGTGTCATGGGTCACGTCCTGGACAGGAAAGAGCATTAAGCAAAAACTAAGGGAATACAAATAAACTATGAAGTTTAAATCACATGTCTCTTTCAGCTCATTGTTTATAACAAATTTTAAAAATAGGGAAAACTGGATATAAGAATTATCCAGATTGGATACAAGAATATTCTTGTACTAAAATAAATACATAAAATAAAAAGAATGCTCTTGTACTTTCCCAGGAAATCTAAAGCTTTTCTAAAATAAAAGTCTGATTAAAAAGAGAAGAAAAAGACAGAAATGGGTTGGAGCTGAGGATTCTGAAACTACCCTAGAAGACAGTCCACATAATCCTGCTTCTAGATTTCTGGAGTAGCCCTGGTGATCTTTGTTCAGTTTCACCGGTTTGTCCACTTTCCTTCCCACAACTCTAACATGCTGAAGTTACCCAGTGATGAATTCTGTTGTTTACAACCGAAGGAACTTACCATTTAGTTCCGCTCTAGAGTCCCCCATTCCAAATATGCTTTATGATTAGTCTGTACACAGATCTTATTCTACCAATTTTATCTTCTTCCTAGCAAACTTTTTACTAGAGACACTGACATGGAACAGCCCTTATCGTTGGCCTCTCTTCTCTCTGTGTGAGAGGCCAACAATAAGGGGTCACTCATGTCAAATGCTAGACAATATCAGTGATTATAAGCTTCATTTCCTGAAGCAGAGAGGATGCTACTGGTATCACCCCACGGTGCACTCACCTCCCAGCTTTGAGAATGTTTTCTGCTAGAGGCTAACAGCTGCCCTCATGTTCAGAGATCTCCTTCTCATTAAAAGGGCTCCCCATTTGAGGCTTGCTGTAACCAACACCTGATGAACAAGGAGCAACAAAATTCAGTCCCTCTTGCCTAAGTTGGTACCAACTTTAAGGTGTGTTTCATGCTTCAGATACACCTATTTACCTTCCATGTCTGGCAAGGGTATCTGAGTGATCTCTACATCACCCCAGAGGCTGGGATCCCTACCTCAGCCTCTGCTTCAGGGACCCCAAGCTAAATGTTACTGTGAAGAATCCTTTTCAACACAGTGGCATATGCAGCTATGACCAATACATTAGGATGGACACATGTGATGGAACCTATTGGAAACCTCTTCTGAAAATAAAGCTAACAAATAGGAGGATTTATGCCAGTGCAAAAGAGGACATCAACAAAGAAGCTAGAAGCTAGTGTTGCCTACCTTGTTTTTCTGAACAGTGTCTCACTACACTGCTTGGACTCATAGTGATCCTCCTGTCTCAGCCTCACCAGCACTGGGATTACACTCATGGGCCACCACACCCAGTTTTGGCCAGCACGATGTGTCTGGGGTCCCAAGGCTGGCACAGCATGTGATATCAGAGATCAAATCTGGGTCCTTGCACTTGCCATGCAGGTGCTTAGACTGGTGAGCTATCTCCTCAGCCCCTTGCCTGCCAGTCTAACCAGTGGCTTCTGCAAAAGCCAAGGAAAGTGCACAGTTTGGAGAATAAACAACTCTTTGTTGAAACACAGGGTCCAGGCATGATTTAGAGACCTGTCTGTCTGTCATGCATCACTGAACTGCTTATCACTGGTCAGAACATGCCTCTCTGCAGAAATCATGTCTTTAGGACCAAATGGGGAAAGGTAACATTAAATAAGTACAGCTCTTGCCTCTAGCAGCTGTCATGTGTGATAGTCAAAGGCATTTCTTACCCTTTCAGTGTTCCAGTAAAGAAGCAGGTGCACTTCTTAAAAGCATCCTTGCAAGTGGCATTAAAGGACAATCCCGCAGTTGGGCATCTTTATTCTAAATATAACCTGGCTTTTTTGTCTGCTATTGTTTAATGCTAGCTGGGTCTTTTTAAGATAGTGTTTGACCAGGACAGTGCTGATGAAATAGAAACTTAAAATAACAGTGGTCCAAGACAATCTAAAAACTCTATTTGTCTACTTATCATACGCAAAAGTCCAGGCTGGTTTAGCAGCTCAGTGGCATGACTCTCATGAGGGCTGTGGCTCCTACTGCTTGTTGCTGTGTCATCCCTAGAGCATTGTTCTTGTCTAGTGATTCCAATAGGGCTTACCATCATAGCTCTATGTGTCCAGGAACCAGTGGGAGAAAGTGAGAAGAGAAGATATTCCTCTTCCTGTTGAAAGTATGATGAGGAAAGCACATTGCTTTGATTCACTTGACTAAGTGGGGAAATTCACAGCCTCATATAGCTGCAAGGGAGCCCAAGCAAGGAAGGACTTAATTTAGGAGCTATGCATCCAACTAAAACTTGAGCACTTCATTGTTATAAGATTTTTTAAAAGATGTATGTTGGGGGACAGCCAGCTGGATAGCAGGTTATTTCATGCAAAACATAGCACATTTATGGAAATGGAGATGATTTAAAGGATCCAGACACTCACATCAGTGCCTCTGATAGACTATATTACCCTTCACCAAACCCTACTTTTTATTTTTGTCACGTCCCTCCCAGGCAGTTAACTTGTTTTGGAGAATAAACATGGTCAGAGGTGATGTGTGTCTCTCTCAAGCAGAAGCTTTAAAGGCCAGCACATGACTCATAGCCACTCTCTTTCCTCTGATACAAGATCAACCAGGATCCAGACAGGCTGATACATCAATGCAAGCACAGAAGATGTGAGCAGAGCCACAGTGACCCAAGATAGGCATGCAGCAAGGGTGACAAACTGTGCAGCTTGACCTAGCTTCACCTGACAGGGATGGGACCATATCCTCCTGCCAGGAGACCTTCAGTGGAGTCTTTATTTCAGCAGTTGCATTTCACTGAATACTTATGATGACCCAAGCCTTAATGGTTGTATTAACATTATGAAAATCACATAAATTTCATTGGGAGTTAAATAGTTGATATGTAGATGGACTCTAATGTTTTTGCTTCACAACTGACCATTATTAAGTACTTGTAGGTTATTTTAAATGAAGGATCAAAGATTATATATAAAAGAAGAAATCTAGTCAGGTGAAGTGGTGCATGCCTTTAATAGGCTGAGGTAGGAGAATTGCAAGCTCAAGACCTCACCCTGAGCAATTTAGAGAGACTCTGTCTCAAATTAAAAAGCTCAAAATAAAGAGAATTGGAAGTATACTTCAGTGGTGGAGTGCCTCCATCCCCAATACTGAAAAAAAAAAAAAAAACAAACTTGAAAATTACTCTAACGTTTTTTAAGTTCACTTTTGTTTTGTTGACACAAGGAGTTGCTGTGTAGTCTGGGCTGGCCTTGAACTCACTATGTGGCCTAGGTTGGTGTTTAATTTACAGTGTCCTCCTGCTTCAGTCTCCCTGTAATCTAGGATTACAGTTTTATAAGCAAAATTGGTAACATATTACTAATAACCAGAGGAAAATGATCATTTTAATGATTGTAATATTAATGTATTACCATTTTAGGTGAACAGCTAGGATACTTTGAGGGTGAGAAGGTGAAAAATCAATGAAAAGTAGCTAAAATTATAAGGTTATTCCTCACAAAGACAATCAGAAGTAAAGAGCATGTTTGTCATTGGTCATTCAAGAGATGCAAATTAAAGCAACAGTGAGATACCATTTTATGCCAGAAAGAGTGGTTGTCACTAAGAAGTCAACCAATACAAATTCTGGAGAGGCTGTGAGAAAAAGGAACCCTTGTCCTCTGTTGGTGGGAGTTCAGGCTGCTACAGCCATTATGGAAGTCAGTATGGAGGTTCCTCAAAAAGCTAGGATTGGAGGCCCCTTCAAGCCAGGTTTCTCCTCCTATATATTTTTCCAAAAGAACTGGAGTCATCATACCACAGTGATGTTTATATCAGCACAATTTGTCATAGATCAGTCTTGGAAACAACCCCAATACCCTTCAACTGAGGAATAGATAAAAAAGATATAGTACTTTTACACACTGGAACATTACTCAGCCATGAAAAAGATAAATTCAAAGCTTTTGTAGATAAATGGATGCAACTAGAGACTGTATTGGTAAGTTAAATAAATAAGACCCACATGTGCAAACATTATATTGTCTTGCTAGTCTGAGAGCCTGAAAGAGTAAATATAGTCTGGAAGGTACAATAGACATTGTGAAAGGAAAAGCATTTGTTCAATGGGAAGAAAAAATTGGGATGAAGGAAACGGACAAAAGAAATAAGAAAAAAGGTATATTTACGTATACATGGAGGATAATTTGAACAATTGTACTGCTGATTTCAGCTAGTCTTTTAAAAGGAGCAGTTAATGCTTTTTTATTTATCTTAATTTTTTTCTTTATAATTTTATAACATTATTCTCATTGTTCTGTTTTAATACAATTTGGCATGTTTATATCTGCTAACCTAAGCAACTAATTTGACCATAACATTATGCAATGCAGCAAGTATTGTTGAATTCTTATTACTTTGGGTTTTTTTTTAATTCCTATCACTTTGTTTAGTGAAATTTTGTATCATTTTAATGCTGTTTTAATTACTCTCACATTCATTTAAAAAAATGAAAAAGAGGATTTTTGGTGGCTCAGAGTAGGTTAGAGTATTACTAAGGTCCTAGACACCTTCCGTATTTCTGATCTCCGGTCCTGGTAATGCCAGGGATGTCTTGCTGATGGCTCCAGGGATGCTGTCAAAGCCTCAAGTGCCACAATATCTAGCAAAAGATGAAGAAAAAAGGCAATGTCTCTCTGTCATCTCTTTTTTTAAAGGACTGGAAAGCCATTTTCTGAGTCCTACAGTTGGTCCCAACCTGTGTCACATGACCACTTTGCTCATATCAAGCAGACCAGGAGAGAAATTAATAACACTTTTAGCCTCCAGTGTGGGAACCAGCATGGCTGAATTAGTCAACATAAAATAAGATATGCTACAGTAAAAAAACAGCCCCCACATTTCAGTGGCTTCAAATTTGTTCCAGACTTTCACAACACAGGTCCCCAAAGGCTCCCAGGAATCCAGCTGCACCATCTGTTGTATGAGGCCTTCCCATGCCTGCAGCAGGAGTGGAGGCAACTGGAAGGCCTCATGCTAGCTCTCATTCCCTGCAACCTGCAAGTGCCTTATGGTCCTTCTACTACATTAACTGTTACTTGTTCTGTGACATCATCATGCTGCAAGCAGGTTAGAAGGTTTTCAGAGACAGATGAAGTCCTGTCTCTGCCATATTGTCCTTCACCCAAATCATTCCTTCCTGCTGTCCTTTGCACCTTCCTGAATCAACCCAAATACCATCACTTCTGTGACTGCTTCAGCTTGGATCTGACCATTCCCCAGAAGCCCGTGTGATAAGAAGCTTTGCCCCCAGTCTGTGAACCTGGAAGGAGCTGGTGATACCTTGAAGAAGTAGAGTTTGTTTGGAGGAAGTTAGGTTGCAGGAAGCTTTCTCCAAAGATTATGATTATGGGCCCTGTTCTCTCTCTCTCTCTCTCTCTCTCTCTCTCTCTCGCTTGCTCTCACTCTCACTCTCCCTCTCCCTTTCCCTCTGCTTCCTGGCTGATACACAGAGAACAGGCCTTACCTGCCGTGTGTCTTTGTGTTCCCACCATTATGTACAGGGATGCTATAGCTCAATGCAACAGGGCCAAAAGACCACAGACTGACACCTCTGTAACCATGAGCCAAAATAAACCATTTGTCCCAGTGATGGGAAAGTGATGAACACAGTGCCTCATTTTTCCAGCCCATGTCACCCCTTACTTCCTCAGATATCTCTACCGACTCCAGGGAGAGAGAGACTCTGTGAGTCAAGTGTATCCTCCCCTCCACTATGGCTGCTGCCAAGAAGACAGAGGGATGCATTTTGGAAACCACAAATAGAGAAAGGACAACAAGAGACCCACATGTCAAGGCATAATTTTTCCTACCTTGTGTAAATGATTATTCTGACCTCACTGTGTGACAATTATGTTCTGGGGCTGGGGGGAGGAAAAGGAATCTTTCTTTTCTCTATAAAATAGGTGCAGATTCCTCCTTTTAATGTAACATGAACATTAAAATTTGAGTAGCATAAGAGAAAAGCCCTATGTGCTCTGAAAAGGAATCATGGCAAGATATTAACAGCATCTATACCTGTGCAATGGGCTTGTGAATGAATTTCATGTTCTTAATGTACTAATGTAATGACTCAATAACAGAGCAGGAGAACTATTTTCAAGAAGTCAAATTTTTTCAAAGCCAAGTGATCACTTCCCTGTACATCCTTTCAGGCCAACACTGAACAGTTAAGTCCCAACACAAATATCAAGTATCATCATTATTAGGGATTAGTTTAGTGATGGGGCGCAGGAACCAGGGACAAAGGGAAGGACTGAAAGTTGAAACCATTTAAAAGAGGTGATAAAAAAATGCGATGAAGGTAAAAAATATATAAAAATATATTACAGTAAAAGACACATTGCCATTAATGCCCCTCAAAATACACACTTACTTTTAAGCATACTTATCCTGTCACTTTTGCAACTTTTGGTATAGTTCCCAAAGTCCTCTTTTGTGTCTTTTTCAGATCTGATCAAAATATACAGTGAATGCTGCTGCCCAGTGAGATCTGACAGAAAGGCAAGCTCCTGAAAACGTCACAGTGTGTCCGCATCCCCTCCAGTCACTAGTTGTGGCCCTTGCTGGCTCATCCCTAGAGTCAAAATGACCTAGGAAGGAAAATATTTTGAATCCATTCAGGACACTGAAGAAGCCATGACAACGCAACTGAAGACACTCAGGAAAGAGCACTTCCATCACAGCTTCAGAAAGTAGCAAGGGACAGGTACAAGTCTTTGAAGCAAGGAGGAGTGCTTTGAGAGAGATTAATGGCAATATGTCTTTGGCTGTAATAATTTTTAAGTTAAACATCTACAATGTTTTTCATTCATACCTTATATAATTCCTGAAACCAGTTTTCCAGATGACCTACAAATTCCTCAGCAGCTAGTTGATAATAATAAAATTGGAAAGAAAATTAAATCCAGACCTCTTCACCCAACACTGCTGGGAAGGAAGCTGAAGATCCGGGCACGAAGGCATAAGGATCCGATCCAGCTACTGAGGAGGCGGGTGAATCACTTGAGCCCAGGAGTTGGAAGCCAGCCTGGGCAATATGGCAAGACCCTGTCTCAGGAATCAAAACAAAACAGAAAGCTGAAGAGAGAAAAGACAGTGCATCCCCAGAGGCTTTCTTGGACTATTTTCTTTGTATTTGTAAGACATAAACCATGAAAAGTTTCCCCAGCCAGGGCTGTCACAGTCAGGTATGTGACAGCTGCCTCCAGACAGAAATGACTTCTTTTACTGACTGAGCTACAAGAGGCTATTAGAATATTCTGGCCCCAGAAGAGCCACAAGAAAGAAGACAGAATGGGACAAGGGCTCAGCTTGAGTCCTGCGCTTGGGTTTGGTATTTGCTGTGGCTCTTTTTAAACAAAGAAGTCTTGAACTCTGTCTAACCCTCTGAGGAGGGAACGCGTAGCAGGGTTAAGCCATGGCACTTTATTTCTTTATTATTTTAAAGAGAAAAAACAATAATATAAAATTTCAAAACAAGATAGTAAGAGAGTAACAATGGTTAATACGTTGTTTATTGTTATCTTCAAAATAGTTGCTCATGTTATAAGATATAAGCGTGAAAAATTGATCAAACAATATAAGCACAAATTTTCTTTTCTGTGAACTTTTACAAATTAGTGCCTGTAGCACTTTCTTAAGGAGAAATTCATCCAGGGTTTCAAAGAATGCTACATGTGCTTTGACTGAAAGTAACTCCTTGGTTATTTCTGGTCATGTTTCCTGTACCAGACTTGTTTCTTCTTAGGGTTGTGGAAGTAAAGGGAGTTCTAACTAAGGAAATAGTGGCTGGCAAGACAGCTCAGCAGATTAAAGCTCCTGTTTAGGCAGACACAGGAGCTGGGGTTTGATCCCCCACATGCTGTGCCAGCCCTGCCCCTAGGGTGGGCTGAGACAGCAACTGAGACTGGGTGTGGTGGCGTGTGCCTGTAATCCTGGCTCTTAGGAGGCTGAAAACAAGAGAATCACTAGGAGTCTGATCTGTGTAGTGAGACCCTATAAACCCTGTACTAACAACAATAACAACAAAAAGTCCCTAATTAAGGAGATAGGCATCTCTGTTGTAAGGATTGTATTTTGGTTGTTGAGAATCATGTGGGAGTAACGGATCCACTCGGGACAAATAGTGATTGAAGTCTGAGACATTCTAGAGACAAACAGAATGAACACTGATGGATTACAGGACTGACTAGATAAGGTTTATATTCTGCAGAATTCACAGGTGGAACCCTAATCTCTGATGTGATAGTGTGAGTATATTTGGGTTTGGGAAGCTGATTAGACCATAGAAATGGGGCTTCATGAATGCCTTAGTATCCTTAGTATCCTAAAGCACCAGAGTTCATCCCTTCTGCCATGTGAGATCTCAGCAGACGGTGCCTTCTCTGAACCAGAAAGCAGTCTTCTCCAAGCCCTGCATCTTGGACTACTCCACTTCCAAAAACATGAGAAATAGGGCCAGTGAAATAGCTTACTGGCCTAAAGCACCTGCTTAGGCAAGCTTGGGCAGGAGCAGGGGACCGCAGTTCAATCCCGGGCACCACATGCACTCCAGTCCTGCTATCATGGCAGGCTGAGCCAGTCCCCCACCACTACCAGCTTATGGTGTTTTGTTATAGCAGCCAAAGTGGACCAAGATGGTGACCTTGGGCAACGTGCAGTGTTGGCTTCTGCATCTGTACTTGGTGATTGCAGTGTCCCACAACACTGCTCCCAGGATTAAATCAGACTTGGAGACACAATAACTGTTGGCTCACATCCCATATAAACATCCATACAGAAGAAACTGCTGCAAACATCAAGGGCTGATGAGTTTGTTTGGGTTTAGTAGTCTTTTTCACTTGCTTACTCAAGAACAGGCACCCAGCAGTGACATCCCAAAGAACCATCACCACAGAACCCTTGTTCCTGGATTCCATTATTTGTCCTTTATTTTCCTAGCCACCACCAGGAACCCCATAATACAGGAAGTCTCACGCATGCTTCACCTCTGAGGGACTTAGCCGACACTGGTTAAGTAGTCAGGAGGTTTTCTTTAAAGAAAGAGCTGAAAATGAGGCCTGTCTAGTGGCTCAAATGTGATCTTATTCCTCAAAGCTACACTTAACTGTTAGGACTGTATTTGTCTTTGGGTGTTTTTCAAGAAGTCACAGTGAGTTGATATTTATACTTTTTTTCAAAGTCGGTGCGGCTGTCACTTATCTCTTCGGTACACCATTTCATGGTTCTGAACCGTAAATGTAAAATTAACCACTCACTTTCAGATTTAGGTAAAATGTTTGGTGTGGTTATTTTGAAGGCAGAACTTCAAATTCTTCACTAGCCAAAGAAAACACAATTAATGGCCAAGCAGAATTCCTGTGGAGTTCCGCTTCGTCTGATGAAGCGAACTGTCTGGCTGGCAGTCAGTTATACCCGAGCAGGAGGGTGTGCTGGCTACCACCAGGCAGCAACTCATAAATAATCATTCGCTTACAATTCTGCATCAGTGAAGACATCCTGGGGTGGCACGCTCTCTCCTGAGTGCAGTCACATGCGATGTAATGACATTTAGATCAGTGAGGGACCACGTCTATGCCGATCCCGAGACACTGTGGCACCCAGCTACACCATAGCCATTAGCTGGTGTAAGTGCATGCTTCGACATTTGTGCAGCCATGAGTGTGTCTCACACTCCTCACATTCCTCAGAACATATTTCTGACACACAGCAGCACATCACTGTAGTTCCCTTTCTTTTAAAGGAAAGAACGTGGAGTCTCTGAGAAGTTAGACTCCGAGCCAACATCTCCAGTTCTTGTCTCCTGTCTATTAGACCAGACTGTCTGAAGCAGAAATTTGAGAAACTGAACATGAGAGAAGGAACTGGCTGTTCCCAGGCTGAGCTTCTGACATTTTCCTCCAGTAGGGGTAACAAGAGATACATATGTCAACTCTCACCAGCTCGTGGCATCCCAGGGAGCTAGCTGTGGGGCTCAGAAGTGCACTGTGTACTTAGCATGCACAAGGCCCTTGTTTTGATCCTGGGAACATTTTAAAATTTGCTACAAAGACCATCACCATTATGGAAATCTGAAAACCACTTCATCAAGCTATTTCTGCATCCCACACGATGTTCAAAGAGATTCTACTCTTCACAATTAATTCCTTGTCAAGAAGACTTCTAATAGCACCAAGAAACAGCCTAAGATCAGCCTCAGAAACAGCCAGATTGCACTGAAGGGTACAGATGATAAGGCTTCGATGGCCTGTCTTTTTTCAAAATTGCCTGGCTATGAAAACATGCTAGGTTTTTTTTGTTTGTTTGTTTGTCTGTTTGGGTTTTTGTTTTGTTTTTTTTTTTTTTTTTTGCTGGCTCAGCCAGTTCTAAGGGTAGGGCTAGCACGGCATGTGATACTAGGAATCAAAATGCAGTCCCCTGCACCTGCCTAAGCTTGCCTAAACAGATACTTTAGACCACTGAGCTATCTTGCCAGCCCCAAGACAGGCTAGCTTCATGCTTAGCATTCTTTTTTTTCTTCTTTTTTTGAAGTACAGGGTCTTACTACATAGATCAGACTCATGGTGATCCTTCTGTTTACAGCCTCCCAAGTGCTGGTTTTACAGGCATGTGCCACCACACCCAGTCTCAATTGCAATCTCAGCATGCCCCAGGGGCAGGGCTGGCAAGGCAGCCCTGGAGATCAAACCCCCACCCCTGCATCTGCCTAAGCAGGTGCTTTAACCCACTGAGCTATTTGCCGGCCCTCTTAGCATTCTTTTATTGAATAAAATAGACAATCTTGGATGTAAAAATGTCTTTTCTATGATATATGCTATACATTTTAATTGAAGGAAAAAAGTCATAGCCAGAAATATTACTTATTCACTTGAATTAAATCATACTAAAAAAAGAAAAGAAAAAAATATATATCATGTCAGTGACACAGTAGCCAAATGTCCCCACTCCTGGAGAAAAAAGTCACTCTATTTACAAAGAGCTTTCCCGTAATTGTGACCTTTTGGTGGTCGTCGTGAACACAGGCCGTCTGTGGCCAGTGAATTCCTCATCATTTTAACCAAGGAATATCAGTGAGCATCTGCTGCGTGCAGGGCACATGCTCAGCCAGTCTGAAGGAAGGCTTCTGTGTCAGCCCTCTGGGTGCTGGGAGGACTGCAGGGCTTGACAGATGTGCCGAAAAGTAAAGGGAGGCCAGTGTGGGCTGCTAGGGCTTGGAAACATTTTTTTTGATTAAAGCACGAGCCACACCCTAACAAACAGTTGAACTCTTTGTTTCTCTCCACAGGACTGTGTGGCTTTGGCAGCACAAGACAGAGAATCTAGAAGCAGCCCCGCATGAATTGCTAACAAATGAGCAGAAGAAGTCCAGTGGAGAAGTGGCTTTTCAGCAACAGTCTGAAAAGTGGAAATCCACAAGCAATGGTAATAATGATAAACTTCACCATAGAACCGAAGCTTTGTACAAAAAAATTAACATGGATCGTAAACCTAAATGAAAAACATAAAGACAGCATAAGTCTTTGTGATCCGTAGTTAGGCCAGAAGTCTTCAGATATGCCAGTCTGGACATGGTGGCTCATGCCTTGTAATCCCAGCACTGAGGAGACTGAGGCAGGAGGAGGGCCTCAAGTTTGGGACCAGTCTAGGTTACATAGTGAGTTCAAGGCCAGCCTTAACTGCATAACAAGACCCTGTCTCAAAAAAAAAAAAAAAAAATCCTAAGCCAGGGGTAGTACCATGCTCTGGTAATTTCAGCACTTGGGAGGCTGAGCCAGGAGGATAGGCATAAGTCTGAGACCAGCATGGACTACAACGTGAACTCAAGGCCAGCTTGGACTATAGAGCAAGATCTTATATAAAAAAAAAAAAAAGTATTAAATTGTATACTATTTTACTTATATTATTGTATATAAATTATGCCTGAAAAAGACTAATTTCTTAAACAAAACAAATCAGTGAAAAGTAGGGATGTAGAACCTTATATACAAAGCCAAGCAGTTCTGGGAAAGACACAATGATAACAACATTTGTTCTAGAGTTATTAAACATATACTATAAAGTAACCATAATTTTAAAAGTGTGCTATTTGCACAGCAACAAATAGCTCCATTAACATAAAATCAGAGTCCCAAAACAGCAACATACATATTTAATAAATACTTTAGACCAATTGAAATGAATGGGGGAAGAATGGCTACTCAATAAGCAGAGTTGAAATCTGGATTCTATCTGGGGAAAGAATCAGTTTAGCTCCACAATTCACATCATTCTTGAAAACAAAATCTTAATCAACTGGATCTTTGACACACAGCTAGCTGTGAAGTCTCCTGCTATGGATTTCAGGATCCTGTGCAATGTTTCCGAGATGCCCTGTGGAGGCATCTTCACTATAGATGAAAGCTGTGCTACTGACACCCAGACACCTTCTAAGGGAAGTGACGTCACTTGCCACAGTAGAAAGATAGTTACTAAACTATTCCACCTACTCAGAGGGGAGAGACTGAAATGCTGAAATGTCAGCATCCGCTGGCTCTTCTGAGGCCCCAGAGCATGAAGCCCAAAGGTAGATGGAGGATCCTGGGTTAATCAGAGCCCTCTAATGTGCCCGGATGTCCAACAGAGGGGTGCAGAGTGGAGGTCCTGTCTCTGCACCCTAAGAGAACTTCCTGGAGGGCAAGGCCTTCAGGGAGGAGGAGCTCCAAGCCTGGGAAGCTCAGCCTGGGAATCGCAGCAATGTGCAAGCCCCAAATCGGCTGGGGACAAGGATGGCTGATGGTGAATCACATGTGGAAAGCCACTTGTGTCTACCAGCGTGAACCTCCACCCCTCCTTTCCCCTCTGTCATGTTAAGCCTCTAGGCAGGACTTCTTCTACCTGAACATTTTGGGTGGATGGCTTTGAGGAAAACAGAGGCATGAAGGAGGGGAGCTTCTTTCCTACTCCTCACCTTGCCTTTTGTGTGTGAGCCTAACTCTTGGGTTTCTCCTGCCCATCAGTCTCTGTGCTGATCTGTTTCCATAGCTATAACAAGATGCCTGAATCTGGGAAAGGTTTCTTTTTTTTTTTTTTTTTTTTTTTCTCAAGGAGGCCCATTTAGCTCACAGTTCCAGAGGTCTGGGAGCACAGTGCACTGTTTGCACAGCTCCATTAAGGACCTCCTGAAAGGTAGCATCCCAGCGCTGGGATCAGATTCACTCTTCTGACAGTTGATTCTCGCAGGAACTAACTCATTCCATGGGAATGACCTACCACGGAGACCAGCCTTTTAAAAAATGTTCTAATTCTGCACAAATGCTTTGTCACCAGCAGTCCAGAGGCAAGATGATGGCAGAGAAAGAGCTTTATTATGATAATCTAGCTGATGGGACAGTGGCAGGGATTCTTGTCCCTGAAGGACCCTCATGCTGACAGGCTGATTGAGGAGTGGCTTTTTTCAGAAGATGCTGATTGCAGAGTGGTGGGAGCTTTCTCCTAAGTGGTGGTTTGCAGTAAAGCAAAGCACAGCCAAACCAAACATTTAGGTGTGAGAAGTTCTCACTTCTGCAAATGTTACGAACAAAAGTTTCCTTGGGCTGTTTTAGTCACAGATTCCTGACATGCCATATAAGGGCCAAGTGGAGAGGGGGCTTAACCACCCTGAACCAGTCACCAAATGCACAGTAAAGTCTTTATCCGGTTATTGTGACATCCAGGATCAGTAAAATTAAACAAAGAGTCAGATCCACAGCCTCTTAGCATCACAATCCTGGGGTCCAAGCCCCCCAACACATGAACCTTGGGGACAGCCCCATGTTAACTGTAGCAGCCATCCTTGGTCTTTGTGGGGACAAGCAAGTGGGCCCCTATACCCAGATCTGAGGCCACATGGGCTGCGCCTTCTCTCCATCAGCTTTCCAAGCCCTTGTCTAGTTCCATAGTTCCCAGCTGAAGCTCCCTCCCATACCTTTGAGGCACGAAGTTCACGCCTCTCCTGCCACAGTAGAAGCTCTACACCATCTGTGATCATGATCAAAAAACAGGCATCTCCCTCAGAATACTCCGGCTCCCTTGCGCACACTCATCGCCCTGCTCTGGCCTCCCCACGGAGCAGCTCTGGAAGCCCTTGTTCGTGTGTTTTGGTCGGGCTCTCGTGGCTGCTTCAATACCCCAAAAGGGTTCAGGATGTTTCCTGTCATGATCATTTTTACTTTGCGGAAGTCACACAATGCCAGATGCAGTGAATGAGGAG
Source organism: Ctenomys sociabilis (assembly GCA_004027165.1). Classification (NCBI taxonomy): domain Eukaryota; kingdom Metazoa; phylum Chordata; class Mammalia; order Rodentia; family Ctenomyidae; genus Ctenomys; species Ctenomys sociabilis. The sequence goes on from PVKA01015307.1 coordinate 36,357, forward strand.
CGCGAGGACACAGGGGAATGTTTTCACTGCCTGCCTTTACCTTAGATGACATGCGGCGGCAGCATGTAAAGACACAAATAGGTCACAAAGCAGCAAAGACAATGGGATAAGTATGTTCAACATGGTGCGGGGAGAGGATGCGAGGGGGATGAGTGGGCGGGTGTCTTTATCTACCCACTCTTATCTATTTAAATATTCAAGCATTATTTATTCAAGTATATTCTGATCATCTCTTATTTAAAACAAAAGCCTCAAAATTCAACCCCATAAACAGTAAACCAAGGCAGCCTCCTTGTGCCCAGAAAAAACGCTCATTCCAGAACTTGAAATTGGGAAGAACTTCCTTCTCCAAGTTTTGGCTCTTAGGCTAAGTCCTGTTTGTCACTTAAGTCCTAACAGATGTCCTCAAGGTTTGGAAGGTTGGGGCAGTGGGCCCAGGAGTGGCTGCCAGGCCTGGAGCCCGGGTGGACTGACGAGGCAGGCTGAGGCAAGGGTCAGGAGATGTCTCTCTGAGACCCCACACAAATGCTGTTTTGGCTCTGAAGGATGGAAATTTTTGTTCTGAAAGAAAAAAGGATGAATTGCTGCAGGCTAATGAAAGTCAGTCAGTCATGGATGCTGATTGGCTGCAGCCCAAACAGAATACAAGCAGTACTCCATGCCCACAAGCACCAAGCCCCCTGTCACTGTAGCCAATGCCAATTACCCTCACCTTGACACTCTGCCCTTCAAGAGGCTCACCACTGTGTGGTCCACAGGCCCACTCCCCTCTCCCTACTCACCCCATGTCACCTGTGAGAGTCACCTCAGGGCGGCCTCATTGTTTAACCACTTGGCCAAGAACTCCAAATTCCTAAATCCCCACCCCACACCCTTTATATCTTGGCATCTGTTTCCTCCCTTGCAGGAAGATGAGCTATTTAATGGAGTGAGCTAGTGTTTTGCAGAGGGAGGGAAAAAAGACTGGCATTGTCTTGAAAGCCTGCCGCATATCTGTCTGCTGGGCTGTGTTTCTGTCACTGGGCTGGGGACACTACTAGAATGGACACCTTTGGGAAGGTCTTCCCAATAACAATTGTCAGACAGCATTGTTATGGGCCTCATGGTGCACCACAAAAAATCCATGTGTTGTATTCCTCACCTCCAAAGCTCAGAAGAGAGCCACATTTAGGGATAGGGTCTTTAAATAGATAATTAAGCACCAGCGCATGATACACACCTATAATTCCTGCTACTTAGGAGGCTGAGGCAGGAGGATCACAAGTTGGGTGCCAGCCTGAGTGACCTAGTGAGACCAAGTGTCAAAATGAGTAATAAAATGGGATGGGGACATAGCGCAGGTTAGAGGGCTTGCTTAGCACACACTAGGCCCTGAGTTCAGTCTCTAGTCTCCACAGATTTAGCCTCAGAGCAGACTGACCCAACACACTTGATGTCAAGTGCTAAGCTCAGAGTCAGGGACAGCACTGAACACTGCTCTTAGGGTGAAGATCCTCCTACTGCGATTCCCAAGGCTGCCTTGCAGATGCCTTCCCTGTGTCCCAAGGGTAAACCTTCCAGTGGATTCTAGGAGCCCTCCCAGCACCCTCCAAGAAATCTTGTCTTACTTAAGCTTGTTTGAAATGGATAGTCGCTTGCACCACAATCCTGACTGACGTGTGTTACGTCATGTAGAGCCATCCTTCCCAAGGGTTCACTGTCCCACCTTACAAACCAAGGAACGAGACTGGATAACACTGAGTAGCAGAGTTAGGTCACAGTGTGGAGCTAGGGTGTCCTTTCCTCACTGAGTGATCCCAAGACCCTCTTCTGATCGCTAACACTTGATGGTTCTAGAACCTACACCTAGGGCAGCTCCTTCACTAGCAGAACTTCCAGTTTTCCCCTGAATCCAGACTCTGTTCCTTCCTTGCCCTCCATCCATCTTATGCTTAAAAGTTATGAACCAGCCTTTATCAGGAGGGGCACACTTGCCTTCCTATGACTGTAATCAACAAATCAGAGAAGGGACAAACCAAGGCTCATCTGGCAATGGGATGGGCATCTCTACTCTTCATAAAACTAAAATTCCTTTTCCTTCTTACTTTGGAAAGACCCCCAAACAAGCTCAAGATCACTTGTGTAGTTGTCACCAAACCTCCCAAGCCATCCACAACTTCAAGTTTTGCTGGCACAGAGATGGTAGATGTGGCCCTGCTGTCCTACGTTTCAGTGAAGATTCCTGGAATCCAGGAGGGGGCCCTCAGCTCTGCCCGGCATCACAGAGCTCAGCAGGCGCGTGATGTGTGCGGGACAAGGCTGGGCTAGGGCGTCAGTCATGCCACTTGCTATTCAGGGCACCCGGACAGAAAAGGCCCGGTTCCTCCTCAACTCCTGCCCTCTGACACCAGAGCTCAGGTGAGCAAAGCACACAGCAGAGGTGTGACAGAAATGCCCAAGGAGACACAGAGCTTCAATTTGCATGGTAAATTGCTAAATCTTAAGTATTAATGTATGCCTTCAGCCAAAAGTAATGGAGCTCCGTATCTGAAGGAGGCAGGATCCCTACCTTTGTGGAGTTCGCATGAATCTGGCTAATAACAAATATATAGACATAGATATATGAATATGTATGAAATGTTCAAAGAGCTTCTGTTCTGAGTGACAGCATCAGCGGGAAGGGTTTCCTGCAAAAGGTGAGCAGGGTCTTCAAGGAAGCACGAAGTACTGCTGGCTTGGGAAAGATGTCCCAGGAAGAAGCAACAGGCTGTGCAAAGTGATTCAGCTTGGATAATTGATAGTAGGTTCACAAAGGAGTAGTGGAGGTTGTCTAACTGGACGCTTGTGTGCGTGTGTGTGTGTGTTGGGGGTGTTATGCACATGCTGAAGGAAGGGTTGGACTAAACCAACATTAACTAGTTTTCTTTGGGTAAGTTCTGAAAGCACAATAGGGGACAAGAAGAGGAATTGGGGCCTCTGATCTAAGAAATTAATATAATCATTGATAAAATAAACCTTGAGCCAGGGACAGGGTGTTTATCTGTAATCCTAGCACTCTAGGAGGCTGATGCAGGAGGACTGCAAAACCAAACCTAATCTGGGCAATTTGGCAACTTAGTGAGACTGTGTCAAAGTGAAAAAAAAAAAAAAAAAGGTCTGGAGATATGGCTTAGTGTGAATACTCTAGATTCAAGCCCCAGTGCCACCAGAGAGAGAAGGTTGGTGGGGAGGGAGAGGGGGAGACCACCACTCTCCGGTAACACTTTCCTTTCTGTTGCATTCACGCCCTAATTGCACTTCACGGGGCGTGCGCTGCAGGCAGAAGCATGGATGCTCCACCTTGCCAGGCAGACACTTACTCTACTGAGCGATCGCCCCGGCCCATGCTCCATCTTCAGTAGGGGAAAACTGTGCCAACTTTCAGGTAAGTGAGCCTGTCGCGGGCCTTTTTATTCAGATTACAAAACAACCTTGTAGGGGTTTCCATGGAAGCTTTCTAGCTCTAAGTGGGGGGGACTCTTGGTGCCCCTTTCTAGGGAGGAGAGGGCTGAGGGTCATTTCCTCTTGACTTGATGCTCTCCTGGCATCATCGCCCAGGAGGAGGCTCTCACCTGTCCCCAATGTGCAAACCTACCAGAACCTCGAGCCATGTTCCAACTTATATAGTTGCCAAAATTGAAACATCTACGTTGTATTTTTCCAGTTATAAAACACATACTTGTAAAACAAATCTTTTAGTAATACAGAAATTCTATGCCAATCAACATCTTCTGTAACAAACCCTAACTGGAGCCATTTATGTTCATAAACATGGAGCTGTAACCAGCATGCTCCATCTGCCCTGCTAACCATCTAGGTCCAGTCAAAGCAACCACGTACTGACCCCAATGGCCAGGATCCCATCCCCACACTGATGACCTTGTGTCTCTGTCCTACCTCCCAGCTCATTTTTGGAATTTTCACCCCAGGGCAACTGACTGCTCAACTCTCTGTTCTGGCTCAACTCAAGAGCCTCCAGAAGGAGCTTGCTTCCTATGGGTTGAGGAGACAGATGTGTGATCAGACTTTAATTTCTCAACCAGGTGTGGCGCATGCCTAACATTCCAGCACTCTGGGAGGCTGAGGCCAGAGAATCACAAATTTGAGCCCATTCAGAGAAACAGACTTTGCCTTTAATAAATAAATAAACAAATAAATAAAGGGCTGGGGCCAGCTGGATGTGGTGATGTACAGCTGTAATCACAACACAAGGGAGGCTGAGGCATGAGGCTCACCATGAGTTAGAGGCCAGCCTGGGCTATATAGTGAGTTCAAGGCCGAACTGAGTTACATAACAAGACCCTGTCTCAAAAAAATAGATTATAGATCGATCGATCAATAGATAGATAGATGATTGATAGATAGATAGACATAAGTAGAGATATAGCTTAGTGAAAACACTAGTGTTCAATCCCTAGTATCACACACAAAAAAAAAAAGAAAAAAAGTTTTCTCTCCTTAGTCCAGCAAAATCCTTAAACAACCTCCCTCTGTGCACCTTTTTCTTGGTACCAGAAAGCCCACCAGAGCTAGGAACCCTGCAGGCAGCAAAGCAGGAAAAAAGACACGCTTCGAAAACCAGTATCTTGGGAGATGTTCTGTTTCTGTCTTGGCAGTGCTGGGGCTTGAGCCCAGGTCCTCCTGGGTGCTAAGCAGGTGTCTACCACTAACAACAGGCCCAGCCTTCGGGAACATTTTTATGCCTCACTGTATCTCTCATCTTTCCTTCTCTGTCTCTCTTGCCTTCTTTCCTACACTCTCTGCCTCTTTCTCTCCCAGCTTTCTTTCTCATTCTCTTTTGCTTTCTGCCATACTCCCTTTCTTCATGTGGACTAACCTCACATCCTTACTCTCCACCACTTTCCCTTAAAGAAACTGGTGTGAAGCCAGGCGTGGTGGTGTATGCCTTAAGGCCAGCACTTGGAGGGCAGAGGCAGGAGGAGCACAAGTTCAAGGCCAGTGCCTGGGCTATACAGTGTGTTCAAAACCAGCCTAAAGTACATAGTATGACTCTGAGAAAGAGGAGAAAGAGAGAGAGAGAGAAGGAGGAGGAGGGGGAATGGGGAGAGGGAAAAGGGGAGGAGAGGGAGGAAGAGGGGGAGGATGACAGGGAAGGGGAGGGGAGGAAAGAGAAGGGAAAGAGGGAAGGGAGGGCAGGGAAGGAGTGAGGGAAGGGAGGGAAGGGGAGAGGAGAGAGGAGAAAAAGAAAAAAGAGGGAAAAACTGGTATAGAACACTTACCCACACACTACCCAATGCCCTAATGCCAGAGTTTAGAAAACTCATGACCTCTTATTCTCTGCCTCCAAATAGAGCTCTTGCACTTTCATGTCTCATCTTCTCATGTATGAGAATAAGTACAAAGAAACTCTGCACCTCCTTTCATAATTTGTCAGCAATTGAAAACACGAAATCATCAAACAAAAATAGAAGTTGGATATTTAAAGGCCACTCCAAAGGTTTGCTATTTACTCCAAACTGATCTTTTTTTCCAGCCTCTATTTACTAAGGAAGTGAGATTGCTTTTAAGGGCATGGGAGATTAATTGCTCTCAAAGCATCAATGTTTTATCATTATGTTCCATAATACAATGCTGCCTCACATTAATCAGATACCGTAGACTTTTTATGAACTTTAAAAGCAACTAAAATAAAAGTCCAGTTTTATGTCTTATGAGGAGAGCTTCTTTCCTTCCACGCTTTTATCAGTGTGGTTGTAAAAAAAAAAAAAAAAAATGTTGGAAATGCATTGGTACATTTCCTTGGTCAGCATTACATAGCATACTCAAAATAACCCAAGAACTTTAAATAACTGCAAAGAAGATATCTTCAGTGAAAAAGAAGAAGAAGAAGAAAAAAAAAAAAGAACTTTTTAAAAGCCTGGCAATTGTCCACCTCAGTTCAAGCAGAATCAACATGCTCCTTGGCCCTTAACTCAAACCTGTCACTGCCAGAAACACCCTTTCTCTTGTCCCTTACTCAGTTAAAGGGACTTCCTGTCATGCGGAGCTCAAGCCTGGGGTCCATCCAAATAGAAATACGTTAGTTTTACCACGTATCTTTCAGAATAACACAAAGTTGTTGTCTATGAAAATTTGGATTTGCCTATTTTCTTCTGTCCTGAGGCACCTTCCTAGATGGGCAGATGTACAAATTATTGTCTCTGACCATCTTCCCAGGTAGGTCAGCTTCACTGGATTGAGAAATACCTAGAAGATTTCAGCCAGCGCCCAGGCCCGCCATATGAGTGGGGCTGCCCAGGGCTCACCAGCTCCTCATTCCAGCCAGCTCCCAGGCCCAGCTTGTGTATGGGGATCACCCGCCTGCCCACCCGATCCTCATTGCAGCCAGCACCCAGGTCAGGCACGCGTGTGTGTGTGTGTGTGTGTGTGTGTGTGTGTGTGTCTGTGTGTGTAACTTACCCCATCAGACAGGCCCTACGTGGAACCCTACAGAAGACCCACCCAGCTAATTCAGAAGCAGAACATCTTGCCGGAGTGTCACAGTAGGTTCTCTTCCAAGGGCTGCAGCAGGAAGAAGTGGAGCACAGCAGCTGGACCCAAGCCACACCCATGTGGATGAGTTTGGACTTGGTAGATCAGGACCTGGTGCTAAGGTAAGAACTGCACCAAAGCGCTACACCAAAGGTCAGAAGACAGTGCTACACAAAATAACAAAGAGAAGGAGCAAAATGCAATCTCAGACCCCAAGCCCACCCAGAACAAGTGCAAAGGACACTAGCACAGAAAAAATTGGGAATCACACAGCTGAAATCTCTGAATCAACAGTGTCTGAAATAAAGAAACAACTGCAAAAAGGTATAGAGGAAATTAGATTAGAAATAACTCCTGAAGTAGAAAAAGAAATGATAACTATAATGAAATAATTACTAAGTCTTCTAAAGAAGACACTGATGAAAAAAATAGAGAATAGAAAAATGAAGGAATCCTTGAATGAGCAATATAGGAAACAAATAGAATGCATGAAGCAGATTCAAAGCAATATACAGGAAATTAAAACCTCAATCACACACTGAATGAAAGTGAAAATAGACTTTTAGACCTTGAAGACACCATTGTAGCTAGTGAAAAGGTAAGAAAAGAGGCTTTAAAAACAACTAGGAATCAGGAAAAAATAATTCAATGCCTGCAAGATGATGCAAAGATGAACAATGTGAGACTAATAGGCATCAATGAAAAGGAAGGAGTCAGTACAAATGATACAAAAAGAATATGGAGAAAACTTTGAAAAACTCAAATTTTGGCATGAGGCTGGCAAGATAGCTCAGTGGTCTAAAATGCCTGCTTAGGCAGGCATAGGGGACTGAGGTTTGATCCCTGGCACCATGTGCTATGCCAGCCCCGCCCTTAGGGCAGGATGAGCCAGCCAAAATATAAAATTTGGCATAGAAGGAGCCATGTATAAACTTTGGGACAAAGGAGATGTGACTGCTGAAGAAATTAGTGCCATTAAAAAGAAACAAGGAGGGGCCAGGGAAATAGCTCAGTGGCATAAGCGCTGCCTGGCAAGCACCTCTGGGCTGTAGGTGTGCACTGACTCCAGCCACAGGAATACCTCTCTCAGGTTAATCCAGGCTCCAAGCTGTTTGCTCCCATCCTCTATTCACCCTCTCAGGCTCTCTCCCAAGTGTGGCTGGCATTCCCAGGGTTCTTCATTAACGTGTTCTCCCAGACACCCCCCCCCCTTCCAACAGCTGGCTTTATCTCAGACAGCAGGCTGGCCTCTGTCTGTGGACTAGACAGCATCAGATCCAAGGAGCACAGTCCAGTTTTTGGAGCAATGCTTCACCCAGATTGCTGGCCAAGAGGAGCCCCAGGGAGGTGGGAGGGGCAGCGAAAAAGTCAACCACCTCCACCAGCACCTACACCAGGGGCCACTGCCACCTCTGCAAGTGGGACCCTTCGCAAGCTCTTTGCTGCCCTGCCTTTGGCTGGTGACAGTTCAGGAGGCAGGCAGCAGTCTGACTCCAGGGTTCTTGTCGTTTTCTCCTGCACCAGCTCACGTGGGCACCAGTGATCAGTTGATTCCTACAAAGGAATTACTGGGGAATATAAACAAAATGGAAATAATTTCAGTTGGTTTAATATGGGGATTTTTGTTTTTGTTTTGTTTTGTTTCCGAGATAGAATCAAGTTTTGAACCCACTACATAGCCCAGACTGGCCTCTTAATTAGCAACGATTAGCTGCCTCAGCGTCCCCAGTGCTGATTATAGGCATGCACTACTACAGCTGGCAGAAACTTTTAAAATAGTATTTTTTTGAAAAGAAAGGAATAAATCTCTATAGAAATGAAGTACTTGATAACTTAAATGGGCTTTCATACCCTTGTGTCCTCTAATGCTTTTAATTATCGAGTTCAGAAGGCAAGTTTTATACATTTTCTCCAGTTTTTTTGCATTGTTACATAGAAGAAAACTAAAAGAGGTCAAGTGACACATTCAGGCTGTATGTCAGGTGGGAACGGAAACCTGTCTCTTATTGCATCCCTATGATATGCTCATTCCATGGGCAAATTGTAAACAAGGTCCAGATGGAACAGCTCCTACACCCTTCCAAATGTGAGCCAGATCCATTCATCACATGTCTATGAAGACTTCATGATGAGATATTTAATACTTCATTGTTTGTAGTATAGAAAACCTGGAAACTACTGTGTGTCTAATGCCAGGTGTTTGGTTAAATGAGCCACTCACTGATGGCATTATCATGTAGTCATTAAAACAAAGTTATGAGAGCCTCCTATGCTCATAGGTGGGGATTTTAGGGGGCGACAGTATGGACTGGGCCTTTGTCCATGGATGAGTGCATAGCTGAATGGACAATGGAAGGTAAAGCCTGGTTGGAGGAGGTGTATGGCTGGGGCATGGCCTGGAGGTACCTGTCTCCCTCCTCCTCTCTTCCTCCCTCTCTGCTTCCTACCACCTCTCGGGAAGGCTTTTCCTTGGCCCCTCCACCACACCACTGTCTTGGAGCCAGCTGACCATGGGCTGAATGTCTACAAACCTCGAACCAAACTAAACCTTTCCTTCTTTAAATTACAGGTGTCTCGGGTATCATGTCTCAGCCACAAGACAGTGACTAAGACAATAGTGAGCTGTAGTTATTATAGTTATATAAATAAAATCACAAGAAATATATGTATCACAAGAAGGATATATACCAATATGCTCATATTAGTTATGTAGAGGTGCTTGGATGACAAATGATTTTATTGTCATTATATTTAGTTTCTAGTTCTTCTATAGTAAAAGTGTATGTCTTGTGAATCTTTTTAAATTTGGAGGTGATTTCATCAGGATGCCTTGTATAGTTAAAGAAAAATCATTTGCACTTTCACTTAAGTAGTAGTGTGAAGGAAAGCCTTATTGGTTATTTTACCTTGGTAAACTCAGTTTACTACTTAGAGGATGACAATAAATGTATCTCACCAGTTTCCTGTTGAGTGTTTTACTCCCTAGGAAGCAAAGGATTAATCATAACCCACAAAGTTTTTTCCACATTTATTGAGTTAGGATTGTTTTCCCAGAAACCTTACATAGTTCTACTCAAATATAACTCATGCTTACTGGTTTGTTTACTGAACAAAGTTGCAGAGGCACCGGCCAATGGCCTCAGATGGCTGTCCCTCTGAGACAAACATCACAGGGAGGGCCCTTTGTGTTCATTTCTGTTGTGTCTCAGGCTGCTGCTTGGCCTATCTTCACTTGCTGTGGCTGGATCTCATCAGGTGACTCCTATTCTTTCCTTGTCTCTTAAGTCTGGTGTTGCTTAATCTCAGATTGCTGAGGAGGTTTTTCTTCAAAAGACTTCTTGCTGTGAGACATGCAAAGAGGGAGGCAAATATTAGACCCACCTGGCTTAACAGTTGAAAGTCCACCTTGGCAGGGCTTGGTGGGGCATGCCTCAGTCCGGGAGGCTATTGCAGGGGGATCGAGAGTTTGCACCCAATCTGGGCAACTAGCAATTTAGAAAGGCCTTATTTCCAAATAATGTAGCTCAGTGGGAGGGCCGGAGGTTCAATCCCCCACCCCAAAACAATCTCTATTACATTCAGTAGCAGCCAGCTTTGGGTAATAAACTTGATTATCTTATCAATGCTGAGAAAGACGGTAAGACAGAGCCACTCCATATGAGGACCATCGTTTTCTCTGCCCCTGAATCCTGGCTTGTGTGAACCTCGCCCGTATTTGGTTACAAACACTGTTATTTCTCCTGTGAGGATTCCAACTCTGTCACTTCCTAATTGGCACAGTCATTCAGGGCTTTTCAGACTGGTGGCCTGGGCATGTTTTGATGATGCTCTTAACTGCTCACTGCAAATAGTCCCATTCAAATGCTCATTTCAGAGCGACAGAAAAATAATGTGAATGAGATTCATCCTCAGCGAAGGGGGCGACAGTCTCTTCATTCACAGATCATTTCCCCCCTCACGGGCTTTCTAAAGAGCCACATCAGGACTCCAGGATTTCCCTTCAGAGAGAAAGACAGCAGCCGTTGCCTTGGAAACCTGTCCAGGGGCCGGCATCAGGGGACTTCACTGGTCTCGTTCCATGGCTGACATCCAACACTGACTAATTCAGGTTCAGGTTGGTTACGGCTTTGTCTGGGGGGTGCAGTGAAGGAGGGGAGAGGAGAGAACTTGAGCAAGCGAAGTGGCTGCAGCCAGGCAGCCACCTTTCGCACTGCCAACAACACAAAAGAAACCATGCATGTAGCTCAGCAATTAAGATGCTACGTGAAACACTGCTGACCAGAGACACAGTTGAATAAGTGTTCATGTGCACATGCTTTAATTCTATTCAGACTTCCAGGAGCTGCTTCGAAGGCCTGCCAGCCGCCCACAACCGCTCAGTGCAGCAGCAGGTATGGGCGGCATTTCTATTCTGTCTTCTTGTGGTCTTCTGCTCTGCATGGCGTGTGGTGCTCTATTAGCTCTTGGTCCAAGTTCCTATTTCAGACAGCCATGGTAGCACAGGCCTGCAGTCTCAGTAATAAAAGAGGCTGAGGCAGGAGGATCAACATGAATTGAGACCAGCCTAGGCTACATAGTAAGTTCAAGACCAGCCTGAACTACATACCGAGACCCTGTCTCAGAAAAAGAAAAAAAGAAAAGAAAGGCTTCCATTTCAAATCAATACGCACTGAGTATTCCTTATCAGAAGTCTTGGGCGTGGGATCCCAGTCTAGCCTGAGAACCAGCAGTTTTCCACACACACGTCTTACACAGAGCCTGAAGGTAATTTGCACAGTATTTTTGTGTGGCCTTGTTGACCATGACAGACTACATGCGGCTGGGTATGGAATTTCCACACCAGCCTTAACTACACAGCAAGACCCTGCCTCCAATAAATAAATAAATAAATAAATAAATAAATAAATAAATAAATACACACACATACATACATACACACATTTTTAAACTTCTAGCAAATGCAAGTACAGAGTTTTCTCTGTATCCATGGGTAACTGGTTTCAGGACACCAAGATCCACTCAAATCCTTTACATAAAATGACATTATATTTACTTATAATTTATACACATCCTCTCCTATATTTTAAATCCCTTTTCAGTTATTTCTAATTCCTGATACAATGTAAATGCCATGTAACTAGTTGTGCTGTATTATTTAAGGAATAATGACCAAGAAAAAAAAGCACGGATACTCAGGATAAATGCAAATCTTAAAAAAATTTTTTTTTTGCAGCGTGTTTTATTGACTTTGGGGACTGGGAACCCCAGTTGGGGGTAGTGGGGCCGGTTGGGGCTGGAATTGTCTTTATTCAAAGTTTTGGAAAAACCTGAATAATATGCCTTCGATACTTTGTACAAGGAGGGAACACCAGTCTTCATGCAAAGTTTTGGAAGAGATCCCGGGCATTAACGACAGCAGGGCCGGGGGCTGGGCAGGCTGCACGGAGCCAGAAGCAGGCTGCGCAGCCAGCCAGCGCAAACTCACGCGGAGTCGAGTGCCAAGGGGGGCGGGGCTCCCCGCGCACCTGAGTGAGAAAACCTAGGAAGCGACTGAAAGAGAAACCATAATTAACTTCCACAGCCAGATCCGAGTCTCCAGGGAGAATTGCTCAAAGGAGCGTGGGTGTTGGCAATTTTAGGAAGCGTCACCCAACAGCCCAAACTGATGGCAGTCTGGTGGGGGCGACGGGCTGGAAGGGGACTTATTTTGATGCAGGGGCTTGGTTAGGAAATGGGGTCGGGAATAACCTTCCTCTAGAAAGAGGGGTTGGGGTGCGGATTCTGCAGCCATTCAGTTTGCCTGCGTGGCTGTGTCCTGCTGGCACGATGAATGTTTGTGCGGTAAAATGCGACCTCTAGTGATCAGACTGAAAAGAGAGAAAAGAAAAAACCTAAGCCACAGCCTCAGTGAGATCATCTTTGCGGCTTCTGTGGTGCGCGCGGTTCGCGGGTTCTCAGGAGTTACAACAGGGCCGCTATGCATGCACACAAAAGGAGCGGCCCACTTGGGCCATCTAGGCAGCACAGATCTGGCAGCTGTTTGTCTCGGCTTGAATATGGGATCTCGAGGGTTTAAAGTTCCAGTTGTTACAGCAGCACAATGTGTGATAGCAAAATCTTGGAAACAACCAAGATGTCCATCACATGAGGAATGGCTGAAGAAGATGTGGTATTTCTATATAATGGAGTATTACTCAGCTATTAAGAATGATAAGTTTGAAGCCTTTATACTGAAGTGGATGCCACTTGAACATATACTCGTAAGTGAAATAAACCAGACACACATGTGTAAATATCGTATAGTCTCCATAGTATAACAAGCGAAAAGCAGAAATACAAAAGGAAACGTACAACAACAATTAAAATCAATTGAGTCTGATAAGGCAAAGTGAATGGCATATGCTGCAGGATACTAATCAGCTTTTCTTCTGGATGGTTAACAACCTAAGATCCCAAGTCAGAGTTGGAGAAATAGAAGAGCCACAAGGCCAGCCAACATTTTGGCCCTAGCCTTTCAAGGTCAGCGAAGACTCAGGACATAGGAGAACCTGTACTGCAACATCATGAAACTCAGATGAGCTCCAAATTTTCTGAACAAGGAGATTATGGAGCCACAGAGGAAAGAGACTAAAGTTCTATAGTGTGCCTGAGGAGAGTCACACGAAGAGAAAACTTTCTCTCAGGCTCTCACAGAGAGAAAACTGGTCAAACATTGGCCGTGACTCATCCACATGGATGACACAGATAAAGGACCTACAGAATAATGTACAGGACTACAAGATAAACCCTGAGGGGACTTCACTGACCACATAAGAAACATAAAGTATGTGTTGGTATATAGTTCTTGCTCTATCTAGGTCTTAACCATCCAGCAGAAAAGTATAAAAATGAAGTATACATCACAGGGCCATAATATTAAGCCGAGCTGTAAATGGCTATGGTCGACAACTTCTTTGAATAACTCACTATTGTTGTGGAATGTTGGATTGTGTTGTCGAGTTCAAGCACCTAAGTTAGCGGAATGACAATGGAGTGCCCACCTTTGACAGGTGTAGACAAAGGAAGGGGTGTAGAAAGAAAAAATCATGATGTGTGTGTATAGACAGTACAGTTGGGATAGATAACACTGTGCTTCCCCAGTTGCTGGGGATTTAGCTCAGTGAGAGGCAAGATTTGCACTAATGGTGGTTGGACAGGATATTATGTCAGCTTCTAGTACTATGGTAATCCACTAGGAAAATAATTATTGAATTTTCGATATAATTCAGGTATAAAAAAATAAGATAAGTAAACAGCTACACTCTTAATTTACTGATAAGAGACATCTGCTATAATAATGTCTGTAAGTATAATATCATGTATGCACCTTGTACGATACCAAAACAGTATGAAAACAGTTTGCAATGTATTAATTTATCGAATCTGTCTTGTTAAGGTGTCTTAAAACTGTCTGATTGATATTTGTACTTCAATAAAATAAAAAATAAAA
>PVKA01015308.1:0-50351 GCA_004027165.1 Ctenomys sociabilis
TCAGAGGACTGTCCTGCTACAATCAATGCTGCATATGGCTAGATTTCTAAATTTCTGTGTAAAAATATGTAATTGTTTATTCCTATTTTTTTTTAAATTTTTTTTCTTCATATTCTGTAGGGGCTTAATGTTTAACGTATCAATACTTGATGGAAAATACCTGTCCATGTTATGCCTAAGATGTTTGATATTTAGACAGATAGTGAGGTTAAGCTCAACTGCCAATGTTTGTAGGGTAATAATAATAAGCTTCTCTTCTGGAGGGTTGACAACCTAAGTTTGAAGACCAAAAATTAGAGAAAAAGAAGGGCTGCAAGGACAACCAACATTTTGGCCCGTCTTTTTTCAAGGTCAGTGAAGACTAAGGACATAGGAGAATCTGAACTGTAACATCATGTAACCCAGTTGTGTCTCAAATTTTCTGATCAAGGAGATTATGGGGCCACAGAGGAAAGTGACCGAGGATGTATAGTGTGCCTAAGGAGAGTCACATGGAGAGAAAACATTCTCTCAGGCTTTCACAGAGTGCAAATCAAGCAATGGCCATGACTCATCCACATGGCTGACACTGGCAAAGGATCTACAAACTGAGGTACAGGGTTTCAGGATAAATCCTGAGGGGATTTGACTGACCTTATCAGATACAAAAGCTACATTTCTTGTTATATAGGTGGTTTATCTTGGTCTTAACCATCCAGCAGAAAAGTATAAAAACAAGGTTTAAAAAGTAAAGCCATATTAATATGCTGAGCTGTGAAAGGCTCAAGTCAACAACTTCTGACATTGCCCATCTTATGGACAACCCACTACTATTATGGACTCCTGGACTATATTGGAATATTTTGCTGAATTTATGAATCTATAATGTTTAAATGACAATGGAATATGCATCTGACAAAACTAAACAAAAAATCGGGATACAAATGAAGGACCATTTTGTATCTATATTCAAAATTTAATAGATATATAGCTATATTCTTTTAATTCAATGAATAGAATGATTGGTTCTAATAATATCTATGGACAGGATATCATGTCTGCATCTTGCGTAATGAATAAGCACTAAGACAGCAGTGCAGTGTACTGTGCTACTAATTGGGTTTGAAACTGTTTCATTGCTATTTGTTTCTTAATAAAATTATTTAAAAAAGAAAAAACAAAAAAATACTTGTTTCCTAATTTAGGTATTTATTTCAGTACTGGAGTTCAAACCTAAGGCCTTGTACACACTTGGCAAGCACCCGACACCCATAGCTACAACCCTATTCCTGATTTTATTTTGTAAAAAAATTCATGTGCTAGGCTCAGTTGCCTGTGGCTGTAATTCCAGTGATGCAGACAGTGGATACCAGAGGATTGCAAGTTCAGGGTGAGCTGGTGCAATTCAGAAAGATCTAGCTTAACAGATAAATAAATTTTTAAATATACATTTTTAAAGGGGGGGATGGAGCTTAAAGGCTAAAGAAAAATCTGGGGATATAGCTCAGTGACACAAGCACCAGCCTGGCAAAAGCAAGGTCCTGAGTCCCCCCCAAGAAAAAGATTCATATCATTCATAATTCTACCAAAATAACAATTATTAGTATCTTGAAGTATTTTCAAAGGCTTTTTTTTTTTTTTTTGAAGTGTTTTCTTAACTGGGATTATAACTTTTATAGACAACTTTAAACATCTAGTTAAATTTAATATTTAACGTTTGGATGTTAGCTTTTAACTAGTTCAGTTTTACTGCTGACTCAGTATAGAGAAAAACATCCTTAAAAAAGAATGAATCTGCTAGATAAAAGGAACACATTGCTATAAATATTAGTGGTCATATCTGTAGGTAAAAAAGGCTTTGAGGCCAAAAAATGTATCTTTCATGCATGTCATATGCAACATCTCTAAACAGTGCGTATGAACTATGGTAGGGAATTATAAAGGCTATATTTGGTATTCTGAGAAAAAAAATAAAATTAGGATAATTAAGAATGGCCTATGTGCTAGGATTAAGAGTCATTAAAATTACTCTTAAAAAACCTTTTATTTAGGGAAAATAAAATAACAAGAGGTTAGTATGTGGGAGAAGCTCAGATGTAGTGCATAAAACCTGTGTGCCCTGGAGGGAACTGATGTTTAAGACATCTGTTGTGGGGAGAGAATCCAGAGAAGCTATTTCACTGGACTTTGATTATCTGCAAGAAAAGCAATTTTACTTGCCAGGAAGAAATGGAACAAAGATAAAGGAGGAACCCATGATCTAAGACTCAGGTAAAAATAGCTCTAGATACTATTCTGAATCTTAATCAGAAGGACCGGTAGGGAAAGGTAGCAGGATGGGTATAAAATAGTGAATCAAGGATTGTGGCTCAAGGAGCAGCCAACTGGCCTACAGGAAAATGAATGTGGTAAGGAGACTTTCATTGACCAAGAATTCATTATGGTTCTACCTTTAATCCCATTTTCTGCAATTATACTGCACAATAATAAAAGTGACAAGCTGGGTGTGGTGTGAATGCCCGTAATCTCAGCAGTCTTGGGAGGCCAGGAGGCCTAGACAGAAGGACCTTAAGTTAGAGCCTGGCCTTGGCAATCTAGTAACTTAGCAAGGCCCTGTCTCAGAATAAAAAAGGGCTAGGGATGCTGCCCAACATGAAGGACCTGGGTTCAATATCCTGCTCCTTTTTTGACAACAAAATGATAATGACAGTAGAGGTAGGTACTATAGCGAGTACTTCCTATCTGCTAGGCCCGTGTTTTAGTACTCATCACTGTAACCCAGTAGATGGGAACATGTATTCTATTTTGTAGGAGACAGAACAGAATAGAATCAGAATTCAAATTTGAATCCTGACTATATGACTTCAGAGTTTAAGAGCTAGTTCCCCATTTCCTCCCCTTTCTTTTGAGACATGATCTGTCTGAGTTGCTCAGACTGGACTTGGACTTATCATCCTCCTAGATTTCAAAGTGTGCTATTGTGCTGGCTTCTTCCCCAAACTCCATCCTACTTCTGCATGGTCCTATTTTAGCAAATAGCCTTGCCTACCACTTCATGGGAAAATAGAGGCTTTGGGACATTAATGCCTTTACTTCCTGTCAGGAACCTGTGCTCCATTTCTTTAAGCAACAGTTTGCCTTTCTTGGAGGGAGGGGGGCTTCTCTCTTTACCTGTGCTGCTGATCTCTTTACCTCTCATGTCACTCCGATTTCTAGCACAACCCTTCACTTGTCTTATTTATTTATTTATTTATTTATCCATTTATTTATTTATTTATTTATTTATTGTCTTTTTGGTGCAGGGTCTCACTATACCATTCAGGCTGGTCTCAAACATCCAAAAATCTTCTTGCCTCAGCCTCCCGAGTGATGAAATTACAGGCATGTGCTACCATGCCTGGCTCTTTTATTTATTTGTGTGCCTATTTTTGTGTTCTAATGTTGCAAATTACCTAGACTTTCTTTACTTAATACCTCTTGTTTCTTGGAGAAGAATTTCAGTCATCTTTTTTTTTTTTTTTGTCTTTTTGAGACAGGGTCTCACTATGCAGTTCAGGCTGGCCTTAAGCTCACTTTGTAGCTCAGGCTGGTCTCGAACTCACAACAATCCTCCTGCCTCAGCCTCCCAAGTGTCATCTTTGTATCATTGTCAAAGTGAGTATCTGCATTGGATGGTATTAGAACAAAGGAGCTGATGCCCATCCTCAGTTTTGTGCTGCTCAGAACATTGCTAAAGTACTGTATTTTATTCTGGGTGTATAGTTGGAATGATATGAACAATAATGGCATATTCTAGGAGCTGTGATAAGAGTATTTAAATCATGCCATATGGAAGCAGAGGCAATTGAAAGGCATCACATAATTTAGCTAAGACTAGAAGGGAAAACTTGAGGGACAAAATAGCTGCTTTGAGTTTTGGAGAGATTGGGACATGTAGGCAAGACTGACCATATTTTTTATATCTCTGAAGGACATAGCTAAGATTTGTAGCTGGAAGTTACAAAGAAAAATAATTTTTTGAGGTGCTGTAGATGAAACCCAGGGAACCACTAGGCTAGTATTATACTGTAGAGTCTACTCACAGCCCATGGACTTTTTAAATACCAAAATTGTCTGCCATCACAGAGGTAGTGACCATCTTATCACTGGAAGTGTTTTTCTGGAAGGTAACATTACAGAAGCTCTAGAAGACATTGAAACATGGGAAACGTGTTGTTACTTACATAGGCTTTAAGGTCTGTCCTAATCTTAAATTCTGGAATAGCTCAATCCTTTAGCCCAGTGTGTTTGACCCAGGATACACACTAAAATCACCTTGGGAGTTTTAGGAATAAATACTGATGCTCAGATCCATCCTAGGTCATGTAAATTTTTTTATATTTTATATATTTATTTTTTCTTTTTGAGATAGGGTATCACTCTGCAGTTCAGGCTGGCCTTAAGCTCACTTTGTAGCTCAGGCTGGTCTTTTTTATGTCTTTTTGAGACAGGGTCTCACTATGCAGTGCAGGATGGCCTTAAGCTCACTTTGTAGCTCAAGCTGGTCTTGAACTCACAACAATCCTCCTTCCTCAGCCTCCCTAGTGCTGGGATTACAGGCATGTGCCACCACGCCTGGCTCTTTTTTTTATATTTTAAATTGGATTGTTTTAACCAAAGGTTAGACATTGGTATTTTTAGAAGTTCCCAGTTGATTCTAAAAATCTCACAGCTTTGGAGCTGATTTAATTCTGATCATATGCATTAATATTTTATTTGTCATAACTATAAATATATTCAAATACCTAAGTCAATTTAATGTGTCATTACATATTTATGCCTTATTCAAAATGTTATCTGTTATGACATATTAAAATATAAGAATAAAACTGAATTTCTAACCACTCATAAAATTACTCAGTGTGAAAAATTTTTGTCTGTGGTACACATATATGCCGGTAGGGAAATTTCTTGTAGCAGTTGTTAGATAAATGAGGTCATTGTTGGTGTGCTCAGAATAAGAAATTGGTTAGTTTAAACCTAGAAAGTTGTTGCATTCTTTAAGGCATCCTAGAAACCTTTCGTTTGGATGTTGACCTGGCTGCATGTCACTGTGCCGGTAGTAAAGTATAGAGAAGTAAAAAGAAAAACTTGACATCTTGTGTTCAGTTCTGTCCAGGACCACTCTGAAAAATAAATACCACTACAAATGTTCTATTTTTTGGTTCTTTTTTGTTCTAATTTTTTAAATTGTTATGCTTGGTTGTACCAATAATAAAAGACGAGAGCTATGTTGCTGAAGTGCTACTGTAGTTAATTTGCTCCTCCCTTCCGTTTGTCATTCTCTTTAAAGCTATCGGTGTCAGCAACCAGAGGGAAACCACTGTGGTCTGGGACAAGTTGACGGGAGAGCCTCTCTACAATGCTGTGGGTAAGCCATCATGCATGGAAGTACAGTCCAAGGACTCAGTTCCCTGGCTGGTGTGGTCACAGAAAAAACCCTGCTAACAATGCACATGGTCACATTTCTGTAATCAAGTGAAATGGGCAGAGGAGGCATCTAAGCAATTAACTTATATATTTACAATTTTTAGACCATATTTATTCACTTATTGAATGAATTCTTCCATGCTCTCTCCTTTTGCTGATAATTTGCTTTGTATGAGAAGGAATGTTGACAGCTATTTTATAATCCCTGTGATTCAGACACCTGAAAGATCTCAGTTGTTGCCACCCTGAAAAAGTCAAATTTCATAAAGAATAAGAATACCAAGAGTTAGTATACTGTGTATTGTCAGCTTCAAAAGAATCAAAAGTAAAACAAATTCACAATTATAAGTGTTCAGTCATCTGTGTATAAAGTATTGTATATTCTTTCTGTCTAATAATTTCAGTTACTTTTCTTAGGGCCTAGCAATGAAATATTGGAATTTTGGCTGCTTCTACTACAAACTTGGCTGTTTTGGCAGGGGTTAAAATGTTCAATCTCATATATAATACTTTTTTTGGTACTGGGAATCAAACCAGAGTGACCTATGTCTCCAGCCCTTCTTTTATTTTGAGACAGGGTCTTGTTAATTTGCTAAATTGCCCAAGCTGTGTTCCAAGTTCCTATTCTGCCTCAGCCTTCCAGGGCACTGGGATTATAATAGGTCTTTGACACCACACTCAGCTCATATGTACTTCTTTCAAGTATCACATTTAAGTGGTCCTGGGTATTTTTGAACATCATTCTTAGCACATAACAGTTGTTGAGCACTAAATTATATTGTTACTTCCTAAAAGGAAAATGATGTTTTCTTTGCATTTTCCCTTTCATTTTTCTGAGATAAGAGGATATGCAATGCATTTCTCTTATTATTTTTTTTTCCAAGCCAAACTATATTTATCTTTTTTTTTAATGTATTTAGTAAAGGGTCTACAGGGTCTCACTATGTAGCTCGGACTTTTAATGATTCTCTCTCCCATTTTTAACCCTGGGATTACAGGCATGTGCCACCACACCCAATCTCAATCAATGTCTCAGTGTGCCCTGGGGGTGGGGCTGGCATGGGGGGGGCACCCCCGCCCTGTGGAGCAAACCCAACAGCTGCGCTTTGCCTAAAGGTGCTTTAGTCCACTGAGCTATCTGGCTGGCCCTTGGAAAATGATGTTGTAAATTTATAATTACTGAAAGACTTTTGGGGCCTGGGATATATAGCTCAATGGCACAGGTGCCTGTTTGGCAAGATCAAGGTCCTGAATTCAATTCTTGATACCAAAACAAAATTTAAAAGACTTCTATCTTTTTTTCATACTGAGGATTGAACCCAGGATCTTTCTTTCTCTCCCATTTTTTAAAAAATGGGACCTTACAAAGTTTCCTACGCTATTCTTGAACTCCTGGGCTCCAATGACTCTTCCACCTAGGACTCAAAATTGCTAGTACTACAAATGTGTACCACTGCCCAGCTAGAATGAGCTGATTTTACTTTATAGTTATTTTAATAATATAATCACTTTAATATTCATTAGAAGAAGGTAATATCAAAGTAGAAACTATGGAAAATATACATTGTAAGAATAGCATGAATTCCTTGATAATCATTAAAAAAATTATAAAATTTAGATATATAAATACTATTGTTTTACAAGTGTTGGGAGCCCTGAAGCTGAAATTGATCATCTGTGGGAGGGTAGGATGAGGTCTCATTGCCTAAAGCACTCATCAGTCTTGAGAAAAACATCCTGCCTGGACCCTGTGGGCTATTAGTCGCTAGGCAACCTTGTCTCTTGTAACTTTGTAAAAGCATAAAGGTCCTTACTATGCTTTGGGGTTCCTTTCCCAGCCAGGTGTCCAGCTACTACCTGAGCGAGCTCTTACTTCTTGTCTCTTTTCCTCATTCCTGCCACCATTTCTCCCCTGGTGCAACAGATCACACTGAGAGACCAGCAGATCCCAATAATAAGAAAACATGGGAATAAAGGTTTTGTTACTTTCAGGTCTCTGAGAGTTACACCGCATGCCATGTACACAGAAATCAGCACAGGCTGGTAGGGACCTGCAGGCAACCCCTTATTGGGGTCAAAGTGTTACCCAAATGGACTTCCTGCAAGGAATTAATAAAGCAAGCACACATTTCAAGATATCATTGGTAACTGAAAGGCTGTCACTAACACCTGCATAGTCCATGAGGGGTGTGGAGGGCCATTCATGTAAGCTGTATATAGTAGTTGTCTTTTAGAGAGATATTCATCAGGAGAAAACCGTTTAGGGCAAGTATGTGGACCAAACAAGAGGAGGTGTAGAAGTCAAAATTGTGTCATGGGTGAGTGAGCCTTGCTTCTGTATGAGAAGTGAAGCTTGTATTTAAGTGGATATAGAGACAACATACAATTAAATGAATTGACAGATACAAGTTGACTTTTTCTTTCCTCTAGTACTGGAGATTGAATCTCCAGGATCTTCACGCTGAACCACACCCCCAGCCCTTTTTATTTATTATTTTGGTACCAGGAAGCTCAGAACCTCACACTTGATAGGCAGGTGCTATGCCACTGAGCTATATCCCTGTTTTATTTGAATAAAACATTTAGTACAATCTCACAGTAATAGCAATTAGTACATAATAAGCATTATCACTGCCAGTTCAACTAAAAATAGCATCTGGGTATGGAAATATGCTCTTGTAACCCCAGCTGTGAAAGAGGCCTTTTAATTTTTACTTTTGACATAGGTAGCAGGCTATGCTTGAATTTGTGATTCTCCTGTGGAGTACTGTGATTATAGGTCTGTGGCACTATTCCCAGCTGGCACTTTGAACTTTGAATTATTTTAAGATAATACAACTAGTTTGGTTGAAGCTATACTTACGATAAATAATTTTTTTTTCATTTTACTGTGCTGGTAATCAAACCCAGGGCTTGATGTGTACTAGGTAAGTTAAGCACTTTACCACTGAGTTACGCCTTCAGTTTAATAGTCCAGAATTTTAAAGTATTCCCCTAATGGTTTTATGTTGTGCTTAGTTTACTTTTCTACCACCAGTATCCCTCTGTACTTCTCTATTCTGTGTGTTTTAGAGTATTAATTTAAATGTACATATCATACATGAAGTTTTTTTCTTTTTTCTTTTTTTTTTTTTGCACTGGGGATCAAACTCTGGACCTTGCACTTGTCAGACAGGTGCTTATGCCTCTGAGCTATCTCCCTGGCCCTGAGAAGTTTTTTTTTTTTTTCTAAAATGAGCTATATATATGGTTTCAGAATCTCATATGTTTGGTATTATCCTCAGAATTATAAAAGATTAAATATTCTGGTTGGTTTATTGTTTTGTCTTTTTGAGACAGGGTCTGACTATGCAGTTCAGGCTGACCTTGAGCTCACATTGTAGACCAGGCTGGTCTTGAACTCACAGTGATCCTCCTGCCTCAGCCTGTCAAGTGCTGGGGTTATGAGCATGTACCCCCATGTCTGGCTTATATTGGTTGTTTTTGTGAGCATTTTATAATCTAGTTTTGAAAGAGTCTAATGGAAATTAGCACATAGTTGCTAATAATGTACTGGTAAACTGAATAGGTATTAGAACAAATCTGTGTCAAGATTTTAAATTTTTGACATAATTTTCAGTGAGGAGCTTAAATTTCATTTAAACAACTTAAAGTTTGTATTGGATTACATTAGGCAAGAGGAAAATTGTAGGAAGAGATAGAGATTGTAGGAACACTGTAAAGGTGAAAATGTATATTCATATTTCACAAAAGAGTGGTTGATCAAATTTGAGAATAAGTTGACTTATTTTTGGTATCAGGAATTGAATCCAGGGCCTCATACATGCTAGCAAGAACTTTAGAGCTTCATTAACAACACTTTTGAATTTTATTTTGAGGTGAGGTTTTAGTAAGATTCTCAGGCTAGCCTTGAATTTGTAATCCTCCTGCTTTATCCTCTTTCATAGCTGGGGTTACAGGAGTGTGTTTCCACAACCAGCTATGGGCTTACTATTTTTAGTTGAACTGGGAGTGATAATCCTTATTATGTATTAAGTACTATTACTGTGTAATTGTACTAAATGTTTTATCCAAATCATATAATCTCAAAAAACTCTGATGTAGGGCTTTTTTTTGCCTTATTTTACATATTAATTATTTTCATTTTTTTAATTAATTTAATTTTCATTAATTATTTTCATTTTGTTTTCATACTGGGAATTGAACTCAGAACTTCGTGCTTGCCAGGCAGGCACTGTGCCGCTTGGAACCTTCCAAGCCCTACACATTAATTATGGAAAAGGCCTATACCATGCCCACTGCCATGTAGCTTTAAATTGAAATAAAGTCATTTTGCTCATATACTGATTTTGACCCCAAAGCATGTGTTCTAATTTGTCTAAAAGCCATGCATAGCAATATAGACTGGCTAACACTGGGCAGCTTGGGATAAAAGTGTTTTGAACACACTGGAAAACAGCTAGAAAAATGTAACAAAGAGATACAAAGAGGGCCTGGGGAGATCAAGGGCCTGGGGAGAGAGCTCAGTAGTAGAATAAGCACTTGCCTGATAAGTTCAAGGGCCTGAGTTCAATCCCCAGTTCTGCCAAAAAAAAAAAAAAAAAAAAAAAAAAAAAAAAAAAAAAAAAAAAAAAAAAAACCAAAGAGGCTATCCAAAAAAAAAAAAGTAAGAAGGGGTGAGGGAGATGGCTCAGTGGAATAAGCACTTCCCTGGCAAGCGCAAGGGCCTGAGTTCAATCTCTGGTTCAACAAAAACAAAACAAAAGCAAAAACAAGGAGGCTATCAGGGTACTGATAAAATGTGGGACCAAAATCCAATAAAGAAGGAAAACCGAGAGACTGAACTCTGGAGTTTGGTATTGCTTATCCCATAGAGATATTCACAGGTTCTAAAAGAAGGATTTGAAAAGCTACACAGCACTTTCACAGGTTTATGAATAAAGACAGGAAAGAAAAAGTGTAAGGGGTTGCCAATGATTGGGGTGAGTATTGGTAAAATTCCAGGCTTTGCATTGTTAGCATAAAGGGCCAAGTCCTAAAAGTAAGGTCAAATGAAATTGTACCAATCTTCTCTGGAACTGAAGCCTAGATTAAAATAATATGATTCTTTGAATTAAGATTATTTGTGATTACTAATGCAAAGTAAGTAGCCTTTCTTTAAGAAATGGAAGTAAATCCTTTCTGGGGGAAAACAATAGCATTGAGTGTCAAGTTAAAATTCACACACACACACACACACACACAATAGCATTGAGTGTCAAGTTAAAATTCACACACACACACACACACACACACACACACCAAAACAAGACAGGGGCACACTTCTTGGCTTCCCAGCCTCATCCTTTTTTAAATTGATACAGGATCTTGCTATGCACACTTCTTGGCCTCCCAGCCTCCTTTTTTTTTTAACTGATACAGAATCTTGCTATGTAGTTTGGACTCTTAGCAATCCTCCTGTCTCAGCCTCTCTCCCCAGTGCTGGGATTACAGTGCGCCCAGTTTCTGTGGGTGGCACAGCACGCCCACGGGCAGGGCCAGTACAGCATGTGGTACTGGGTATTGAACTCAGGGCCTTGTGCTTGCTAGGTAGACACTGATGCCACCAACCTATCTTCCTAGCCTTACCAGCCTTCTTCTGAAATCTGGGTGCAAGTCTCCAATGGGTACCTCTTGGATTTTGTATGCTTGCAAAACCAGCACTGTGTGGATGAGGCAGTGTTTGCTGCTAGTTTGAACAGAAGCAAAGATCAGAGATGTAGCAGTCTTTGAGTACCTGGATTGCAGAACTCAGAAAAACATTTCTCTCTGGGGTCCTGAATAACCAGGATACCCTGAGGCTCTTTTCAAATGAATGCTTAGTTTTGCACCCTTAAGCCTGCAAAGGGTGGGGTCTTGCAGATTCTTGAGAAGCCTTCAAACCATATTTCCTATTGTCCTGATACAAAGTAGTAGGCTTCTTTTTTTTTTTTTTTATCTTTTTGAGACAGGGTGTCACTATGCAGTTCAGGCTGGCCTTAGCTCACTTTGTAGCTCAGGCTGGTCTCGAACTCACAACAATCCTCCTGCCTCAGCCTCCTGAGTGCTGGGATTACAGGCCTGCGCCACCACGCCCGGCTAGTAGGCTTCTTTTTAATGCTAATCTTTTTAACCTCCAAGCTCTCTGGGTCAAACAAAACAAAACAAAAACCCAACCTCTCTGGGTCCCCAGCTTTGCAGGTTCTTCCTTCCTGGTGAAACTGAAAACTTTCCAAATGGGTATTTTGCTCCCTGATTGTCACTGTAAGTCTGGCTAGTAGCAACCAGAAATACCTCCATCACAGCCTAAGGATTGAACTGCCTTAAAGTTTTCTCCACCACATTAATTGAACCATTCTTCCTAATGTGTCTCTGCCACAGTGTCTCAGGACACATACACATAGCCCCTAGACCAACTGCTAGTGGAGTGCTTGTTCCCACTTCACAATGTTTGAGCCTGGGTTTTATTGTATGCATTTCTATCAGCATCCTGGTCTTCTGAACTCTTTTGCCAGAGTCTCCCATCAAGCCCAGACTGCAGCAGCATTCTAGGGCTTCTCCAGCTGGCATCTCCAAACTGCTCCTGCAAAATAGTTCCAAATGCTTCTTTAAACCATGTGATCAGGTAAAGTCACAGCAAAACCCCTACTTCTTTAGCACCAAAATTTGTGACTTTCTTGTTGCTGGGATGAAATACATGGCATCCTCAACTGAAAGGAAGAGAAACATGTTGTGGCTCATGGTTTAAATCTGCATGGTCAGCTGTATCCAAGGAAGAAATATCATGGTTTAAGGGTAAGGCAGGGAAAAGTTGTTCATTCTGTGCCAGCACAAAGCAGAGAGCAATGGGAGCTGGGGATAAGAACACACTATTCCAGGCCACATCCTCAGAGACCCATCTCTGAGAAGACCCTACCTCCTAATAGTGCATTCAGCTACTGAACTCAGTGGATGAATGTACTGAGTATAGCACCCTCAGTCTAGTTACCTTCCTCACATGTGAGGTTTTGGGGGACATTCTTTTTACTATATCATAATAAATTTATTGTGATGCTTAAAATACATTTAATATTAGCATACATAGTCATAGTACATGAAAGGAGTTTGGGGTAAATGAAGTTAGTGTTTCCTTTGGGGTAAATGATGTTAGTGTTTGCCTGTATTTTCCAGGATGTATAACCAGAGAAAGAAGTGTAATGTGTATGTAACAAGTAGCAGTTAAAAAAATACATATGTATGTATCACTGTGCCTGGTTTTAAGGGCTGGCATGGCATGTAGTACTAGGGGTCTGAAACTGGATCTTTATGCTTGCCCGGCAGATGCTTAGACCACCGAGTTATCTCCCTAGCCTGGAATTAGTTTTAAAAGAATCCAAGAAAGTAAAATGAACCAGGAAAGAAGAGCAACTACCATTTAAACCTAAATATAGTGATACTTCTGTTTGTTTATTTATTTGGTCTTTTTTTTTTTTTTTTTTTTTTTTTTGTCTTTTTGAGACAGGGTCTTCCTATGCAGTTCAGGCTGGCCTTGAGCTCACTTTGTAGCTCAGGCTGGTCTCGAACTCACAACAATCCTCCTGCCTCAGCCTCCCAAGTGCTGGGATTACAGGCATGTGCCACCACGCCCGGCTATTTGGTCTTTTTTGAGACAGGGTCTCACTATGCAGTTCAGGCTGGCCTTAAGCTCACTTTGTAGCTCAGGCTGGTCTCTAACTCACAACAATCCTCCTGCCTCAGCCTCCCGAGTGCTGGGATTACAGGCATGTGCCACCACGCCCAGTGATACTTCTGTTTAAAAACTTAATTTGCTCTATGATCTGAGAAAAGACTGCCACATTTGTGTTTATGTGGGAAAGATGCTGCAGTTGTGTTCATCACCTGACGTAGTTTGCAAATAAAATATTTTGCCAAACTTTTCTGTTGGCAAAATAAATGGTTCTCAAACAAAAGTGTTTGTAAACCAAGGTACTACTGTATTTTTTTAAGTATTTGTTACAGGGTCTTACTACACAGCTCTAACTTGTGATCCTCCTGCTTTCAGCCTCCCCAGTGCTGGGGTCACCATCATGCCTTTTCTGGTGGCTGATTCCACAGATAGAACCCCAGCCCCCTTAGTTCACTAAGCTATCTCACCGGCCCTGTTTTTTTTTTTTTTTTTTTTTTTTTTAATGTAGTACTAGAGAGATTGAATGTAGGATCTTCACCAGCCTTTATATATTTTATTTTGAGACTTCCCTGTTAATTCCCTCAGTTGACCAGGACATTCATAGGAATGAATTAGATGGCTTTGTGTGTTTGTGGTGCTGTGATTGATCTGGGGAGAAAAACTGGTCTCAGGTGGGTGACCTCCAAATGATATAGGGAACCTCCAAATGACATAGGGAAGAATGATCTCCCCACTTGACCTGGATGAGTTCATTTTCTCTAAAACTGAAGAATGAATTTTTGGAACAAATGGAGGTTATGAGCAGAATGTATTTATTGAAGGAAAGAAAGCTCCTTGCTGTCTGAGAGAGGGACAGGAGGGGGGCCCGAGCAGGTAGTTCCCCAGGAAGCTGTCTCTTCCGGGACTTTTATAGTGCAAAACCATGTGGGCTAAGGTGCAGAATATGGGAACTGGCTTAGGTGGATGTGGGGTAGGACAAAACTATGGTCAGCCAATGGGATTACAAGCACCATTGCTCAGGTAAAATTGATTAGTCCCAGGACCAAGTGGGGTAGCAAGTCATTTAGTAAGTGGGCATGAATGTAAAACAGGACCTTACCTGGTGAGCTTCAGGCAATAATTCTTCCTGAGTAATGATCAATCCTGGATGTCAGTCTTTAAGGAGGGCTAGCATTTGTTTGGTCTTTAGGGCTGGTTCACAGCAGGAGCATCCATCCCTCCCACAGTTGTAAGGCATCTGGCTGTTGTTATTTCCTTCCAGGGCCTGACTTTGTCTGACTGCTTACAATATTTCTGTCTAACTTTCTGCCTGCAGCATGATGACCCCTAGGCCTATGCTGACAAGCCAGGCAGGGCTGGTGCTTGCTTTTGTGTTGTGTTATGTTATGGAAGCTAGGAATAAAAACTTTGGAGGAGCTAGGAGAGAATACCCAGGAGAGACAAGCCTTTTGCTGGGACATAAAGCCAGTTAACAATTACAAAGACAGAGTATGTCTCCAATTATAATTGCATTTCATTTAGGAAAATACTAAGATATCATGTCCACATAATTCTTAAGTTAGGAATGTATAGGAATAAATTCTTAGCAGCTTTATTCTAAAGTAACATCAAGTACGAAACAGAACTAGAAGAGCACCTGTATTTGTCTTGGGCTTCTTTGGCTTTGTTTATGTCACATCCTCTCCACCTTAGTGTGTTTGAACTGCAGCAACAATAATACTATAGACTGGCTGGGTTTTGTGAAATAAAAGCTTATTTCACTGTGCTGGAAGCCAGAAAAGTATGAGATAGAGATGCCAGCAGATCTAGTGTCTAATGTGGGTCTACTTACTGGTTTGCAAGAGAACAGGAGTCAGGCTTTATCCTATCCTTTTGGAAGGACACTAATCCCATTCGTGAAGGTTTTATCCTCATAGTATAGGAGTTAGGATTTGAACATCAGAATTTTTTTGGGGGGAGACACAGCCAGTTCAACCAATTCATTCTAATCTCTATATTTTGTTCCTTATCTCTTCCCTTTGTAAATTTCTAGCACTCTAGGCCTAAACTTGTCTTCAGTTTTCTATGCTGTATTGAATTGCATAAATCATGAACAGTATTAGTTATAAAGAAATAAAGGAGTAGTTTATATTTTCTGTTTTTAAAAATTCCTTCCTGTGTCACTTTCTTTGCTTATGGTTTAGACACAAATTCATTCACCACCAGGGTAGTGATGTGGAATGCAGGATGCGAGAATTTCCAAATACTCCTGGTGTCCTGGACATTGGTTTGCTGAAAAAGTAAAATGCTGAGAAGGGATATTTGCCACTGCACTATGACATAGCCATTTACTATGATGACATCATTAGTTGATTGGCGAGAGCTTTGGGACCCTGGATCTGAAGCTGACATTTGGCTTCTTTTCTCTCTCTTTAGTTATCCTTAACTGATATTTTTCCTTTTCGCATTGTCCTTATAAGTATTTTTAAGGGGTTTCCTACACCCACTTATTTGGTAAGCCTTTGTCTTAGCCAAATCTAACATTTATTAGTGCTCTTCATACCATAATGACTTTAAGTACTAATCAGAGGGGTTTGAAAATTGATCCATAAACTAAACTAATAAAGAAGCACAAAACTACCCACCTATTTGAAAGGGAAGGCTTCAATCAGTGATATTTACATATATTCTTTTTATCAATGCTCTCGTCAGAATGCTTTGACTGAACTAGAATTGCACAAATGGTTTCCCCCTATTGACTCATACCACTGCATTAAAGTAATATGCATGGCCAGCCTGGGAATTCTGACCCTCACTCAAGTAGCTTTCTCTGGAGCACAACTTACAATTTAGTATAAGAATAACAATCATATTAGGAACTAATAATCCTTCAGGAGTGACTGGTTGAAGACTTTTAGTGTATTAAGGAAAACCCATGGAATTTCCTTTCTCTTTTATTTCCCTTGGTTTTTTGAGACAGGGTCTTACTGGGTAGTCTATACTGGCCTTGAACTCACTATGTAGCTCAGGAAGGCCTGGAACTCAGCATCCTCCTGCCTCTTCCTCTCAAGTGCTGGGAGTATGGGCATGTGCCACCATAACCTTGTTCCTGCCATAACTTTATATAGAGTGTTCTTTAATATTGATCATCCTTGTCCCTGACTTTTCTAACATGCTGGTTAATGGAGACTATTAACCTATCTTGTTATTTATTGAAAGTTCTTTTTTGGTTTTTTTTTTGTTTTTCGTGGAACTGGGGATTGAACTCAGGCCTTTTTGCCTGCCAGGGAAGCGCTTATTCCACTGAGCCATCTCCCCAGCCCTATTTATTGAAAGTTCTGAAGGAACTTAGAACTCAAAATTTTCTAGAACTGAGTTTTGTTCTAAAGAATGAGCAAAAGAAGCCATAGTTACCAAATCACCTAAAACCCCTACATATGCTTGGCCTTAATATGTACATTTTTTTGTTTCTTTGGAACACAAAATATTTTTTTACTTTTATGAAATTAGCTTTCTCAAGCTTTAGATTTGGTTTTTCAGTCCTTTTTAGTGTATGTATGTATATATATTTTTCCGTGCTGTTAATTGAACTCAGGACCCTGCACTTGCCAGGCAAGCGCTTATTCTACTGAGCTATCTCCCGGGCCCTGACATAAAGATATTCAATGAAAAAAAGATAAAAAGTACTCTTCTGTGAAAAAATAAAATTCAAAGAGAGTGAAGCTAACAATGTCAAAAGGTCTAATAGATTGAATTCATCAGGTAGATGTAGCAATGAAAGAGAAAGAAAGCAAAATAGAAACAGATAAGTAATAAAATGACAGGAATGTCAATACTTACCAGTTACAACAACTTAATGGGATGGACTCAGTTCACCAATCAAGACAGATTAGTAGGATGGATCATGTCTAATTTAGAAAGAAATTCAAGTGTTTATTCCCACAGTTGTATGAACAACTTACAGCTCCTTGAATTATGGATGACGCAATATTGCTGTATGTTTTACTGATCAAATTCTTCAACACTGGCTTGTTTAAATAAAAAGAAACTGATTTAGATTTTTTTTCAATATTTTTCCAGGTTTATTCTCCCAGTTCCCAGTTTGTCTCACAAAGATGTTTCCACATAACACATTAACCTCTTTCTTGGGGCTGCAAATTGTGGTCAGAATTCTTTTCCCCCCCTAGTTTTTTGCCGTGCATTTTTCAACTTTTTATCAGTACATATTTGTTATACATATTAATAAATTGTATCTTGGCAGGCTTGTCCATCTTCCTAATGTACTTCCATGCCTTTTTTCTACTATTCCTCTTCACCCTTCCCACAACTTTTACTTTTTAGGGGATATTTCAAGTGTGCATAATATGTTGGTTTTTTTCTTGTCTACTAGTCACCGTTTTATGTCCCCTGTTCAGCTTTTTCCCTTTGTTGTCTAATAACCATCTTCCATCTACTTTCTTGTTATCTTTTTAAGATTGTGTAGATTAAGGAGATCACACGATAGTTGTCTGAGTCTTATTTCAGTCAACATGATATATACATATGTATTTTTTTTTGCAAATGACAATTTAAAAAAATTATATATTTGGTACAGAGTCTCACTACACAGCTCGAACTCATAGTGATCCTCCTGGTTTTAGCCTCCCCAGCACTGGGATTTATAGGTGTGTGCCAACACACTAGGACTCTGGCTCAGCATCCCAGGGGGCAGGGCTGGTACAGCATGTGCCAGGGATGGAACCCCCGTGCCTGCAGTCCACTGAGCCACCTCACTGACCTTTTTTGTGTTTTTGAGACAGGAACTCACTGTTTATTTCAGGCTGGTCTTGAGGTCACTTGTAGCTCAGGCTGGTCTCAAACTTGCCCCTAGCCTCCTATATCAGCCCCCCAGTGCTGAGATTATGGGTATGTGTCCCCATGCCCTACTGTAAAAATTTTTTGTACTGTTGAGTGACACCATTTTGTAAATTACCACATTTTTATTATCCACTCGCCTACGTTGGTTCTTGGCTATTTTACTGTATCTTTTACTGTGATGAAAAATGGTAAAAAATAAAGTAAAAAAGCAAAATAGTGACTCAGGTATCCCTATGTTATGGTGACATTAATTTATCCTTGAGGCACATATCAAGAAGCAATACAGCTAGATCAAATGGTAGTTTTGTTTTTAGTTATTTTGAAAAACCTCCATATTGATTTCCAAAGTGGCCTTATTAGTTCAAATTCACCCATGGGTGTAGAAAGGTTCTTTTCTCCTCACATCCTTGTCAGCGCTTAACTATTATTTTGTGTATTCTTGGCTATCTTTTTTTGGTACTGGGGATTGAACTCAGGACCCAGCACTTGCCAGGCAAGCACTTATTCTATTGAGCTATCTCCCTGGCCCTTAATATTTGATATTCTTGAAGATAGCCATTTCACTGAGTTAAGATTGAATCTCAATGTAGTTTTGATTTACTTTTCCCTAATGGCTTAAATATGTTGAATACTTTTCTGTGTACATACTAGTTTCTAGTATATTTTTTTGTCTTTTTGAGACAGAAACTCACTATGAGTTCAGGCTGGCCTTGAGCTCACTTTGTAGCCCAGGCTGGTCTCAAACTCTCAACAATCTTGCCTCAGCCTCCCAAGTGCTGGGATTACAAGCATGTACCACCACACCTGGCTGCACATCTTTTAATAAGTATCTGTTCAGTCCATTTGCCTATTTGATTGGGCTGTTTAATATTTTGGAATTAATTTTTGAGTTCTTTATGTATTCATGAAGTGTAGCTACCCGAAAATTTGGAACTTCTACTGTTTAATAGCTCTTTTCACTACATTTATGACAATGAATTTATTATGACTATGACTCTATTATAGAAGTTTAATTCTGAATTCAGACTCTGAGTTCAAATCCTGGATTTTCTTATGCCTATTCTGTATCTTTCTCCCTTTACAGTTAAGCAGGGGAAATTAAAAGTTAGACCTTTTGTTGTGAATAGTTTTTTTTTTTTTTTTTTTTGTGGTACCAGGGATTAAAAGTTAAGACCTTTCTTTATGTACTGAAAACATGTACTCATTAAAGATTAACTATAAAGAGAATTCCTAAAAACCTGAAAAAGGTGTGGACTTAATAGCCTTGAGGTGAAGGTGAGTGAGTTAATTCATGTAGGATACTCAAAGCAGTATCTGGTACATTATAAGACTCCAGTGTCAGCCATACCCACTGTTCCCAATTGCCTTCTTGGCCAATAGCTTACTTGGATTAAGATTAAATGATTGTTTTATATGTAACAGTTGTTATACACCTAAGAACTGAAATAGATTTCAGACTCCACCTTTTGGCTTATACATACCCTCTCACCCTTCCCCAGACATTCATACTTGTGAGTAAATAGGTTTACTTTTGCAGTGCTGGAGGTTGAACCCAGTGCCTTTTCCCTGAACTCAATCCCACATTTTTATTATTTTTAAAGAGGAGCTTGTTAAGTCACTGAGTTGCCCAGGCTGAGCCCAAACTCAGAATCCTCCTGCCTCAGCTTCCCAGAGTTCTAGGAATACAGGCATGCAGCACCATGCCCCCTTTGGGAAATAGGTATTAACTTTCTTCTGCCCCAACTCTTTTGGGAAGGAGGAGGCACCTGTTGCTGAAGAGGTCATCAAGTGAGTGGCAATTATCAATATTGTCTCTTGCTTTGCAAATGACCTCTTACTCAGCTTAATTAATAGCGTAACATTGGTGAATCATAAGATGAACTAGTTACATGTGTTTTACAATTATTGCCTAATAACACTATGTAACTGTTAGCAGTCCTTGCTTATGATCTGTCCCATAGCCTCATCTTCCTCTCACTTCTTATTAGGCCAAATTATCTCAAAAGAGATTTACTGTTTCCCTTTGTTTGTAGTCTACTGGAAATAATTTAGATTCTCTCTACTGGTTTGTATGTGTTTTTAGTTTTTATTTTGTTTCTTACATGGTTTTTCCTTATATTGTAATAACTCCAAAAATCATGCAAGTTTGTAAGATTTATCCTTTTTATTTTATTACTATTTTTAGTACATGTTTGGGATATATAATCCATTGAAGTTTATTATTCTGAATATTCTAAAAACAATACCTTCTTCTGGACTGTGAGTATATCACTAAAGTAACTTTAGTCTGTGGGGAATGAGGCAACTACATTTCTGTTCACTATTAAAACTTTTTTCCAGAACAAACAAGTCAACCAGACATATAAAGGCTGTGACTTTGATATAAATGAGTTTCTGGTCATTCAAAACCTTTAGCCTATTTATTTGATTGGACAATTTAATTCCAATTTATTTGATCTACACAAAGAATATACCTATAGTGGTTTGAACTCCCTAGTATCTGTTCCCTTCATATTTTTCCCTAATCACTTTGGAAGTTAGCAATTGCTGCTACTTTCTGTGGAAATGGCCTTTACTGCCAACCATTGTCCTGGAGCCATGCTTCCTGAAAGCAGCCCTTTCATATCTTGGAGCAGATAGCTACAACAGAGATGGTAGCATGCTCTTTGGCATTCTTCTCTCCCATCCCCTGGGGATGTGCTCCCTCTGCAAATACATCATGCATCGTTTCAGTTCAGTGGTCAATAAGTAACTGAGTCACTTTTCTAACTGGAATGCATGTGTGTTGCCAGATAGGAAAAGAGCCATTATGAAGAAAATGATTACCTGCTCTTCATCAAAAGGGAATGTTATTGAAGCAGACATTCAGACTGGACCTCCTGTGTTCCCTTTCTATTCCTTGTCTCTTTCCTACACTCACATGTGTAGAAAATGTTCATTCTGACAAACTTGCTCAAGTGATCTACCAGTTCCTAAGTGGTCAGCAGGAGTGCATAGATCTTGAACCTGACCCATCTCTAGCGTGAATTGCCATTATTTCTCCTAATGCTCCAGCTGCTCCAGTTTCTCCTGGCCCTTCAGTTCCAGTTGCCGTTGTTCCCTCTGGCTCCTCAGTTCCAGCTGCTGGTTCTTCCTCAGGTATTGGTGTCCTGGCTACTGCTTACTTCCTACCCTTCCAACTATTCAGACATGTTGGGGGAAATGGCTGCTACCGGATCTAGATCTGTCTCTTCTTTTGATTGTTCTCAGAAATTACCTACACAAGGGGTTTAGACCTCCCACTTGGGACCTTCACTTTGGCCTTTGTTGTCTTACTCTGCAAATCTAATTCTGCTATCTTAGCTTCTTTAATGAGTTTTCTAATTTTTTTGTTCTTAATTCAATTAATTTTGAACAATTGTGAATTGCTTGGTAGTCTGTCAACCAACTGACATTTTTATCTCTAGCAGTTTTACTAATTCATTCCATGCATTCTAATTATCTTAAAGTCTTTTTGCAATGAAAATAAAGTAAATATTTTAATAGCCTTCTGTGATCATGGGATAATGGGAAGAGGAGGGTTTTAGAGATCATCTGTCTAGTCCAGAGTCTTTACATTTATCTTTAGAAAAACATGGCTTGCCTAAGTCGTAAAGCTTGTTGATGGCAAGGCAAATATAAATCTATGGTTTTATGATTCAACATCCAGTGTTTTATTTCTTTGTGGTAAAGACTTGTTAACTCTGTGGATACCACTCTTGTGAGATGTAACTGCAAGCTTTCAAGTGTGCAGAAAAGAAGTTACAGAATCACAGAGTTGCATGGACTCTGGGAGACTCCTAATCATGTTTCAATTTTTTTTTTCAGTAAATTATTGCAACACATCTAGTATCCTAAAGAACATGGTTTGCAAAAGAGATTCTCAAGTTTTAATTTTGTCTTGGATAACTTGGAGCACTTTTAACAAAAAAACAGAGGCTCAGACCTTACCTAGACCTGTAACCAGAATTGTACTAGGTAGGACCTGGATATGTGATTTAAAAATTTTCCATTTGGTTCTGGTGTGATTTCTACATAACAGTCACTTTTATGGAGTCTAGCCTTATTTGTTAAAGTGAAACACTTGGGAAATGTGATTCATCTTTAAACATCCTAGTGATGAATGTGTGTCCATTTTTTAAAATATTTCTTAGGGGATTTTTTTTTTTTTGTATTTTAGGGAAGGGTGTACAGGGTATTCAGGGTCTCACTACTAGCTCGGACTCATAATGATCTACCTGTTTATAGCCTCCCAAGTGTTGGGATTATAGGTACTCACCACCATGCCCAGTTGCCTTCCGAGTGCACTCCGGGGGCAGGACCAGCATGGCAGGCCTGGGGATTGAACCCTGGCTTCTGCATCTGCTTGCAGGCACTTTAATTGTGTGTCCATTAAAATACAGGGAAACCTTCATAAGTTTTAAGACATTACACAAAAAGCCTAGATCAGTGACTTTCAAATGTGTTTGTTGATGTCATTCATATATATGTATATATATACACACACACACACATACACACACACATATATATGTATATATATATATAGATATATATGGTAGAATTTTAATTAATTCTAATTATTTAAACTACCATTTCTCTTGGGGGCCCTGTTGCTTGATTTTGACAGTGGCTATTTCCCATTAGATTTAAATCAAGAACTTCTATATTATATATTCTTTAACTCAGCAAACCCATATAACTAAGACAGATTTTATAAATCAGTATTTATCTTGAGAGCTTCTTTAGAGGTTCTGGCAGGGGAGTGCAGCTAATTATATATCCTTGACCAAGGAAACAATTGTCCTTTATCAGGGTTTGTCTTCATCTTCTACCAAGCTGCAGCTTTAGGAGGAAGGCATATGGAATGGTGAGGGAAGAAGGGGACACCCGTCTAGCCAGCCAGATCAGCCAAATCAACCCTGGTAATCAGTGGGGTGACAGATGTTGCAGCCACATCGCCCTCACTCCATCAATATTTATCTTATGAAGTACACTGAATTTAATATTTACCATTCTAATATATTCTATTTCATTTGGCAAAGTAGGTAATCAAAACTCACTAAATTGATTTTTAAACTCATACCTCACTGTAGTTTGAAACATTGAAGGTTCCAAATTACTTGTTCATTCTACCTATCACAGATTTAAAACTTTTCTCTCTATTCTACATTTTCTGGTTATTCCTGTTAAGCCAGTAACTCTTACTAAGGTTGCTCAACTATAAGGAAGGTCCACTTTTGTCACTGTACAGTATTGCCACTGTGTAAAAAGTAGATTCCCTGGTTCCTGGGCATGGGAGATCTTGCCACCTTCATAATGATGTCACTAATGGCTTGTATCCATCAGTGTAAATATTAGAAAATGTAACTCTTAACTCAGTGAAGAAAAAAACAGTAATTTTTTTGTTAAGTGGCGCCAACCATCCAAGAGTAGCTCAGTTTAGGTGCTGTTTGATTCTGAAATTGAACTTTCTTGGATATTTTCTGATGTGGTAGATTCAACTCTCCCTTCAGAAGGGAAGCAGACCTAAGTCACACACTGCCAGGCTTAGCTGAGAAGAGGAGCTATTGCAGACTGTGCACAAATCCTACTTGGGTTATTGGACCACATCTCTCTCCTGAATCAACTACTGGAGTCCAGATTCAATACAGGAGTTGGAAACAGGAAGTGCAATTGATCTCAGGCATGCCACATACTGAGATGAAGGGTTGTATCCCTCAAGAGAATTTGAGATGCTCTTTCCAAGTATAAGAGGAGTGTATATTGGACAGCATTTGCAGATATTTTGTTTAAGGGTAGAATATTTTCATCATCTTGTTCTTTTTTTCCTGTTTTCTTGGCTGTAATGAGTCTTTTGCTTACTGTGCTTTATACCTATGGGAAATAGTATAGAAATTCTTTTTTTTTTTTTTTTTTTTTGTCTTTTTGAGACAGGGTCTCACTATGCAGTTTAGGCTGGCCTTAAGCTGACTTTGTAGCTCAGGCTGGTCTCGAACTCACAAAAATCCTCCTGCCTCAGCCTCCCGAGTGCTGGGATTACAGGCCTGCGCCACCATGCCCGGCTCGAAATTCTTGATTTAAATCTAATGGGCAATAGCCACTGTCAAAATCAAGCAACAGGGCCCCCAAGAGAAATGGTAGTATAAATAATTAGAATTGATTAAAATTCATTACAGGAAATAATTAATTTTAAGTGAAGAGAGCAGAATAATGTAGTTAATAGTGCACAAAACTAGATAATAAGCATTGCAATGTGTAGTGGGTGTCCTTTAAATAGACTATGAGCCTGAGTTTTTTCAAGAGGCATCTGTGCACAGTCAGTGTCCTAAAAATATCGAGGGGCTGTGGATAGATTAAAAGTTGTTAAAAGTCAAGTACAAAAATTAAATCTCACAAAGCACACTTTGCATATTACTTAATAATTTCTTTTCCTCGAGGCTTTTGTCACGAAGGAAAACAAATATTGTCTAGTAAGGGCAATTTATTAATGTTGATAAACTAAAATGAAGGGTTTTTTTTCCTATAGTGCAGCATAGAAAATGGTGACTTAAAAATATTTCTTGGATTTTAGGTTAGTACAATTAAGATGTTTAATGTAAATAAGCATTTCATATGTGTGAAAATATATATTTTATTCCTTCAGTAATAAGGATAGGTCCTCTCTATTTCTCACAGTTACTTCCAAGCTTTCTTTTTTCTTTTATCTTTTTGAGGCATGGTCGCTGTGCAGCTCAGGGTGCCCTTGAGCTCACTTTGTAGCTCACACTGCTCTTGAATTCCCAACAGTCCTGTCTCCTGTCTCAGTCTCCAGAGTGCTGGGATTACAGGCATGCACCACCATGCCTGGCTCTACTCCCAAATTTTCTTTTCTTTCTTTCTTTTTTGTTTTGTGGGACTGGGGATTGAACTCAGGACCCTGTAATTGCCATGCAAGTGCTTATTCTACTGAGCTATCTTCCTAGCCCCCCAAATTTTCTAAAATATACTTTATTAGTTTATTGTGGCCTATGCATTTGTACTGCCAATCAGCCTTACACTAGGTCTTCTCGGCACTTGAATGTTTCAAGGTTGAATATTTCAAACCTTTTCATAGTTGTTTTTCCTATTAGAAAAAATATATGAAATAAGAGCATGAAGGTGTGTATTGTTTCCTAACATGGTCTGTAATTTTGTGTAAAAGCTTTAAATTTTCCCTATAAATTTATTCTTTTCTAATATCCCCATTCATTTCTAACTTTCTAATTTCTGTCTTGTGAAAGCTACAGCATTTTAATTGCTTACGGAAACTAATCAGTCTCCTATCCTTGACAGTGATTTCATTAAATTCTTATTTTTATGAAGTTTTTCATGTATATTATTAATTATATTTTGGTCTATAGTGTGGCTTGATCTCAGAACCCAGTCTACCGTTGAGAATCTTAGTAAAAGAATTCCAGGAAATAATAACTTTGTCAAGGTAAGAGATCTCTTCAAAAGTATACTAAAAGAATGTTTGTTTAAAACAGAAGTTTATACATTTCACTAAAAAGACTATCTGGGCCTTACTTTTATGGCAGAATAGTTCTTTGGTGCAACATATAGAGTATTTCCTAACCTACATTTGAGGCCTAATCAAGCCTTATCTTCCTATCTTTCTTTTCCCCTTGGTAGGTTGGAGTACTAATACTCTTAAAGTTGACAGGCTGGAGGGGATTGATCTACATCTCAATGGCTTAAACCATACTCCCCAGGGGTGCTGTCAGTAAGTTAAAGCAACACCCCTATTTTTCCTGTTGCCCACTGAAAAATACTCTAAGGCTTTTGAGACTTTAAGCATCTGGGTTCTGGAACAGACAAAATGTACCTCTTTTAGCCCTTTATTCAACACCCCTTTTAATTTCTTCATATGAAGAGAGCTAACAAAAAAAATTAACCCACTTTGCAGTCTTTATACAGATCTCTCTTCAGATACATGAAGGGAGAGAAAGTTTTTGAAATAAAGCATTTTTCGTAGCAAGGTCAAGGCCAGGTTCTTCTGGTATCCAAAAAGAAATTACCTTTTACTGTTGTTTGTTTGCTTATCTTTTTTTAAAAATGCTTTTGGTATTTTCTTTTGGTACTTGGATTTGAAACTAGGATTCAAATCCCATTAATTGCGGCAATCTAGTAAATGATTCCCTGTGTTCCACCCCCTCCCAAATGACTTCAGGCTTGTCCTGAATGAACTCTAGCCCATTCCCTATTGTTCTTTTGTCATCCTGCTTAACTCCCTCCAGCTGTCTGTTGCTTCAGGAGTGCATGCTTTTTTCCCAAATGCCACTTAGAGCAACTTTTACACCTTCTACTGGCATCTTAAGCATAAGCTATTGTGAACTACCTCACTGAAGCCTTTGTAGGGTCTTCAGGACATCCTGTGGAATGACCCATGGTCTTTCAAGACTAGTAATTGTTTCTGATCATGGATCCTTTCTTCCCCTAGGAAAACTAGAAAATTTTGAGTCCAGATTCTTAATTTATCAATCGCATTTAAGTACTTGAATACTCTGGTTTGAGTTTTCTTATAAAAGCTGTGAGACAAGAAGGAAAAAGGTTTCCCTTTATGTTGTTCAATGATAAATAAGAATGTATCTCTGAGGAAGCAGAAGTAGTTGTATTATTTCCATGTATGTGTTCTCTTAATCACTAAACCTTATTTTTAATTTTTTGTGGTACTGGAGCTAGAACCCAGCGCCTCATGCGTGCTAGACAAATGCTCTTCCACTGAGATAGTGTGCAAGACATTTTTATTTAATTTAAAAATTTGAGACTGCATCTACCTGAACTGCTCAGGCTGGCCTCAAATGTACAATCCCCGTGGCTCAGCTTCCCACAGTAGTTGGGATTACATATAAGAATACAGCTCAACACTGGGCTTAACTCTTTTAACTTTAGCCTTTGTACATAAATGTGATACTAAGTATACTAACAGAAATGAGTTGGGCCTCACGAATTCTCAAAGATTGATAAGCCCAGACATGTGTTTTATTTTTACCCTTTAGCATTTATTCCATCGAAATTCCTTTTTTATGTATTTGCTGACATTAGCTAGAGCAATTCTTTAGCTTTAATCTGGCATGTCTTTGAGCTCTAATTTGATCTCTACTAACTGTATTATTATTTGAATGTGTATTTGTTTGTAATGGTCATTAGTTTATGATTTGACATACTCTCTGATTAAGCTTATCAATTTCTTGAAATAATAAACTGCAGAGTTCGGGGCTAGGTTCAGTGTATAGTAGTAATTGATTGCAAAAATTAACGTTACCATTGTACATTAACATACCACAGGATGTTGTATCACTAATTATCTCTTCACATTTTTATATGGATGCTCTCTGAACTGCAAACATAATTACTCTGATATTTGTTCATGAACATGCGTCATGAAATAGGAATACTCTGTCATTAATAATACTGTAGGATTGCCTTTAGGACCATTAAATATTACGTGATTTTTTTTGAGTTCTTTGGTTTGGAGGTTTGGTTTTCAACTGTTAAGATTTGATTTGCTGACTGAAGTTCCTGTTTTAGTGCAAGACAGGCCTTCCACTTAGCACTTACTTCAGTGCAGTGAAACTTCGCTGGCTCCTTGACAATGTGAGAAAAGTCCAAAAGGCTGTTGAAGAAAAGAGAGCTCTTTTTGGGACCATTGATTCCTGGCTTATTTGGGTATGTTTACGTGTAATGTATGTAGAATTCTGGAGAATTTATGGAGAATTTTTTCTGAAGTTGTTTAGACTTCCATATCTGACATTTTCTACTGGTAATTCAAACTTTAAGTAGCAGAATTGTTCAGAAAAACCTCTAAAAAGGCAGCAGAGTATCACAGTCTATATTTGAAAGGTACTTTTGCCTACTTCCCCTTTTTTTCTGGCTTTATGTCATTGAAAATGGAAGATAATTACCCAAACTATAACATATATATTTAGCATAAATAAGTTATGTTGCCTTTCTTAGCATACACTTCTTTCCTGTTAGCCATTTCATAGGAAATGACTACTTAACATGATAGAACACCTAGGCTACTTTTATCATTTACTTTAAACACACAGTTGTCTTTTGTATAATCAAGCCATAATATGAAATTCAGTGATAATGGAAATTTCTGTTATATTCCTTTTGCCTAAGCTTAACAAGGATGGGTAAAAATTAACTTTTCAAGTATTTCCAAGATACATCTTAAAAGTCAGCATTCTGTGGTGGTTCTATGTCTCTCTCTTGCTGTTAGTTTTATTAGGGTCATTTTCCAGTGTTAGAGAGTAGAGGGAATAGTGTCATAAACACCTTCAGCACCTTGTACAATACCAAAACCTTATGAAAGCAGTTTGCAATGTATTAATTCATCGAATGTGTATAGTTAAGGTGTCTTGAAACTGTCTGATTGACATTTGTATTTTAATAAAATAAAAATAAATGAAAAAAAGAAAAGAAAAAAAAAACACCTTCAGCAGAGAGCTATGTGCAGTGATCATCAACCTGTGGACTAATCTTGTTTCATTTGTACTCACCTACTCTTTATTTCCACAAATCATTTTAATGCAAATCCTAGATATATAATTTAATTTGTAAATACTTCAGTAAATATGTGATGAATTTTTTTGACATTCAAGGAAGCATCAAGGGAATATTGTCCCTGTTCTCATTTGCCACATTCATAGAACAGGTCTTTCAGAACCACCTCTAGAAAGAGGTGCCTTTTCTTATCTCTCCCTGTGTTTGATTAGGGCAGTTTGTACTTCAGTGTTTTTGGCCAGTTTTCTGGGTGACACACACAGTTAAACAGGTAGCTTTGACTATTGCCTTGACCAGATTCAGCATGATGTGGAAACTGAGCTTCAGAAGACTGAAGGGAACACAATTTGGCTGTAGCACGTGGGATACAATTTATTGACCTTGCTTTCTTTCGTACCTCTTATTGGTTCCGCATAAAGGAAGGCATCATTGCTTCCCACTGTCACAACAGGGTAATAATATACAGACTTTAAAACTGCTTTTAGGACATGTGCTTTATAGCCAGTGTCAGTGGAAGGGAACACGCACACACACTAACTCAGAGGCATTAACAGCACAGACTTACCTAAAAACTGTAAGAGGTAAACATTTTCATTTTCATTGATTTCACCAAGCCAGATTTAATGAGAATAAATTTTGTAAAACCAACAGCACAGACTTATCTAAAAGCTGTAAGAGGGAGACATTTTCATTTTCATTGATTTCACCAAGCCAGATTTAATGAGAATAAATTTTGTAAAAACAAGATAAAAACGTAACAGATTTTATTTGTTTGTTTGAGCACTGATTAACTAGAATTATCTTAATACAATACCACTAACCATATGTGTGTATCAGTACTTGAATGCCATCAGTCCAAGAGACATGCTGTGAGTATAAGATTTACAACAGGCTGGAAAGATAACTCAGTGGCTTAAGTGCCTGCCTAGCAAGTGCAAGCTCCTGAATTTGATCTCTGGTACCAAAAAAGGATTCATACCAATATTCAGAGACTTAGTACAAAGGAGGTAAAATGTCTCAGTAATAATTTTATACTGCTTACATTTTTAAAATGGTACTTCCGAGCTGGGCGTGGTGGCGCATGCCTATACTCCCAGCACTTGGGAGGCTGAGGCAGGAGGATTGTTGTGAGTTCAAGACCAGCCTGAGCTACAAAGCGAGCTTAAGGCCAGCTTGAACTGCACAGTGAGACCCTGTCTCAAAAAAAAAAAAAAAAAAAAGAAAAAAAAAATGGTACTTCATGTTAAATAAGTGTTCAATAAAATTATTTTCCCTTGTTTATGTTAATACAGCTACTAGAAAATTTTACCTTTATAGCTCACATTTTTTTCTTTTAGAAATTGCTGAAAACTAAGTAATTGAAATGTTTTATTTTTCTGCTTTATGTACTGTGTACTGTTTATGGCCATTAACAATGTGTACATTAAATTGCAAACAAGTAAAATTGAATCTCTCCTTTTTTATTCTGTCTAGAGTTTAACAGGAGGAGTCAATGGAGGGGTTCATTGCACAGATGTCACAAATGCGAGTAGGACAATGCTTTTCAACATTCATTCTTTGGAATGGGATAAAGAGCTGTGCGAGTGAGTTGTTTTGCACTAAGTTTACCTTCCTGTGTATAGTATTTATTTATAATGTAAATCTTATATTTTTAGATGTCACTGTACTGCCAAAATTTAACTGTTGATATTTCAACCATGCACACAAATTTGTGTTAAAGAGAGACTACTTTTTTGTCTTTGTTTTCCAGGAAAGCACTGTGCCACTGAGGTATATCCTTGGCCCTCTCTCTGCTTTGTTTTTAAACAGTCTTGCTATGTGGTTCAGGCTGGCCTTGAGCTCACGTTGTAGCACACTGGTCTTAAACTTGTAGTGTTCTTCCTGCCTCAGCCTCCTAAGTGCTGAGTTTACAGGCATACACAACCACACCCAGCTGAGAGACTATTAATGTGTAATAAACAGGACAAATTAATCTAGTGTGCCTATAAATTTTGATTGAATTTATTCCATGATGTTAGAATGTTAACTATTCAAGCATCCAACTATGATCTACTGCTTCCTATACTCACTACTATTTTTAACTGCTCAAATGCATCCATTTTCTAATTAGGATTTTTGCCTTTGATTACATGTAAGTACTTCTACATGTTTATCTAGAACAGTTTCATATACCCAAACATACTGTTTTTCAGGTTTTTTGGTATTCCAATGGAAATTCTTCCTAATGTCCGGAGTTCTTCT
This sequence comes from Ctenomys sociabilis, assembly GCA_004027165.1. Lineage (NCBI taxonomy): Eukaryota > Metazoa > Chordata > Mammalia > Rodentia > Ctenomyidae > Ctenomys > Ctenomys sociabilis. The sequence continues at coordinate 30,761 of PVKA01015308.1, forward strand.
GAGATCTATGGATTAATGGTAAAAAAAAAAAAAAAAAAAAAAAAAAAAAAAGTTGTGGGAAACTGCTTTAAAAAAGCTTTACCATTCAGAATCCAAAAGTCAATTATGTCATGTTTTGTAGCTTGGGGTTTGTGACTTTGCTGTAAACATCCATAGTACATAAAATAACAATTTATATTATTTAAGTAGTATTGTAACTAAAAACCTTAGACTCCTTACCAGTTGATTTTATAGTTATAAACTTGAATGGGCTTTGCTTTTATTATTTTTGAAGCATTAACAGGATAACTTACCTCTAAATAGTAGTTTGAGAATGTGGAAACAGTTTATTCTTGAAATACAGATAGCTCATTTGTAGCTATGATGCCTGCATTTAATGTAGACCAGTAACTGTTCCATTTAATGGTGTTCTTTTTCCTGTTGAATCTCTAATTTACAAACCATTGTCAGCCTAAGAAAAATGTAGTATAGAAACAGAAAGCAGAGTCTTCCAGAATTGGGAAGGCTAATTTAGATTGATGTCTATAATGGAAGTTTTTATTACTGCTTTTTATTGAAACCCAAGAAAATAATAGTTTCAGTAAAAATTGTACTTAGCATTATTGAAAGTATGTAGTCAAATATCAGAAATTAAAACCTTTAGGAGGTTTTGAACACAAAGATCCAGAATTTATAACATTGAAAGATGTTTGATATAAATTCCAAAATATCATGTATACATTACATTAAAAATATTTTAGAAACTTTACTTTTACTTTATTAATAATGGTTAAACACCAAGTCCTCTAGATGAAATAATCAAGAATTTTTAACAATTTCTTTTATACTAACGTTTTACAAAACAACATACAGTTTCACAAAGGAGGTGTATTCACTGGTTTTCTGTAAAAAAGTGTTTGATAATTTAAGAGCTGTCATAAATTGACTTGGGTCAGAGAAAAATAACATCTTGAGAAACAGTTTCAGGGAATGAAGAAAAATGCCTAACTTTCTCTTGCATTTAAAGTATTATGCTTCTGTCCCCCTTTTTCTCTCTTGCTGACTATAGAAAGTCTCTCATAGCCTGGTGAGTAGGTTGTTCACCGATTGTGCCACCCATTTATTTGGAAAAGATTCAGTGCATTTCCATGTCTAAAAGACAAGCAGAAATCCATTACTAAAGAAAAATATCTAAAATTTCTATGACCCTCCAGATCTTGCTAGTTTTTTTTTTTTTTTTTAAATATGCCGTAAGTCTGAGAGTTATGTTTCTAAAATAAAAGGCTTAGGTAATTTTCTAGAATGAGAGATTCTGATGTTAACTCTTACAAAGTGCAGTTAATGATGTACTTTGTTCTTTAGAAACTAGATGAGAGTTTGTAAATGACCTAAACATCTATCTTAAGTATACACAAGCCAACCTTTCAGACCAGTTAGTTGGAAATGTACTGTTTCTTTTTGTGCATGTTTCATCAGAGAGTGCTGTAGGAATCCTCCAGAAACCCCCCTCCATGAAGAAAAGGAGTGTTTATAGCCTTACGTGTCTGTCTGAACACACAGTAGATCCTACTGAGAGTTTCTGAAGTAAAAGAAAACTTCTTGCCAGACATGGTGGCACACACCTGTAATCCTAGCACTTATGAGGCTAAGGCAGAAGGATTGTTGCAAGTTTATGACCAGTCTGGGCTACAAAGTGAGCTCAAGCCCAGCCTGAACTGGGTAGTGAGACCCTGTCTCAAAACAACCACAGAAAATCCTCTTAGAGTTTTTAAATATATCAAGATATAAAACCCTGGCTGTGTAGCTTAATGGCAGAGTGTTTGCCTGGCACATACATGGCCTTGGGCTCAGTTCTCAGTACTGCAAAACAAAAAAAAAAAAGGCTCTGGGTTTCCTGTTCATTCGCTTTAAGAGGTTTTTGTAGTTCAGTCTTTACTTAATGTCCAAGTTCTAGATATATAGATAGATGAATAGATGAATAGATATAGATATATGAAGCAGACCCTGAGTTAACCACAAAATATGAAAGAAATAAAATAATACTAAGTATTTAATGGACATTTTCTATTTTTTAAAGAGTCTGTGCATGTATGTTCTTATTTCATTGTCATCATAGCTAGATGAATGCAGATTCGGCTCTTACCTTTATGTTAACAAGGGTGCCCGAAACTCCCAGGGCCCTGGAGACTTGTTCATAAATACCAGGCAGAGGAGCCCAAAGATTTAATTTGTTGTTCTTCCTGATATCTCACCCATATTTGGGTGATTATTGCCTTTAATGCTCCTATATGCCTTAATATTAGTAAAAATTCTTTTTTTAGAGGTTATTTTTGTGGTTGTTGCTTATTTTTTGTTTTGGGTTGTACTTGGGATCAAACCCAAGGCTCTGCACATGCTGAGCAAGGAGCCTAACACTGAGTTATACCCTTAGCCTTAGTGTATATTTTCCATTAAGTTTATAAATTCCACAATTCGATACTTAACATCTTATTTTTCTTGCTAAAATGTTAGCCATACTGATCAAAACAAAAACCATTCCTCATTACATTAGCTGTTGCTTACTCAGATTTGAACCATGATGTTTGCTATGGATAAACATTGAATACCTGAACACTCTTGTTTCTTAATTAAGAGCAATTTGACTCAAAAGGATTGATAAATTATAGTCTTCCAAAAATATATTCCATGCTCATTCGTTAGCTATATAAAGGATGTCTTAGTCATTTAGTTTGCAAGTAAATTAGTTGGGATATGGAGAGGTTCAGCAGCCTGCTTGTGGCCTAACACTAACTAACCAGAAGTAGAGTCCATTTCTGCCAATTCCCAGTCCAATGTTTCATGTTCATTCTATGTCATACCTCTTCTTGTCATTCTAGGAATACTTCTAGTATGCTCTGTACCACTCATGTAGTTGAAGTACTTGTTTTGTCTTGTCTGCCCATGTCCTCTGGCATGTTGCTCTTTGTGTTCATTCCTGTTGGTTATGTTAGTAGAGACAACATTTATGACTTCATATTCTTTCTTGAAAAATTTTTATTAGAAAGCTGGGGCCTTGGAAGGTGTGCCAATATCTGGGGTAAGTTCCATCACCAAATGTCTCCCTGCTACTTTCCTATCCCTACCCCATATTACAGCTTTCCTCTTCTGAATCAGTTGATCCTTTCCTAAATTAGAAAGGACAAGTAAGTGCAGCAAAATGGGCTGATGTTTGTTCTCATGTGACATATTGTGGGTGACTTATTGAGGGTTTTTTGAAAAAAATTGGTTCTCATTCTCCTCCCATGCCTATTATCTTGTAGGGGTAATAACAAATGAGAAAAAAATGACCAAATGGAGGAAATAGAAGGATATTTCATTTCCTAATAAATAAGAAAAATCCTTATAAAAAGGAAATGAGTAATTTTGTCATTTACATTTCAGTGTTTAGGGGACCAGTCTGCTGCTTTGGTAGGACAAATGTGCTTCCAGGATGGACAAGCCAAAAACACGTAAGTTAAAGAAATAGACTTCCAAACCAATGCTGTTTTGTTTGTTTCTCCCCTTGGGTGCTTTGATAGAAATTATGTTTTTGAATTTCATGTAAGCCATAAAAAGCAATAGATTAATTGCAACAATATTGATATACATATGTTTTACTATTCTTTAAAATCCATTTTGAGTGAAATGTATTGCACCATATGTAAACACACAGATGCAACTTATAAAGACCTGAGTTTGTAAGATTCATAGCTTTTTTTTTTAAATCACAGGAATTATATATAGGTTCAAAGAATTATTGCCTTTTTTGAAGAGATTGGTGGGGCAAGACGCAGGGCTAAGAAGAGGGGAAGAAGAATCACAGAAGATGACATCAGTTTTCAGCATGCTGTTTCTGTCCAAGTTTTTCTCACCATAACAATGAACTCATATTTATAGGATCTTCATGATCATTTCTTAGCTTTGTTCTTTCTCCTTTTATGCATTCTTTTATTTTTATGATATTGGGTATTGAACAGAGGAAGCACTGAGTTATAGCCTTTTTTATTTATTTCTTTTTACTTTCAGACAAGATCTTAGTAAGTTGCCAGGGTAGTATTGAACTTGAGATCCTCTTACCTTGGTTCCCAAGTAGCTGAGATTAGTGGCATGGGCCATTATGCTTGGGCTTTCCCCTCTTATCTCAAGTTTCTCTTGTGACAAGCAAGAGACAGAAGTAGAAATTTGAGTAGTTCTCCTAAGCTTCTTAGTGCTCATCCATTTAGCTGCATTTCTAAGTGTAGTGCGAAGTAACTCCTACTTTAGGATGAGAAAAACTAATGCCCAGAGAGGTCAAGGGCTTGCGTAAGGCCATAGCCTTGATTCAAGTGCAAAGCTACATTTTAGCCCTAAACTTTCTGACTCTGAGTTTGGTATTCTTCTGTTACATACCATTAACTCTGCTATTTGAAGTTCAGTCTTTTTTTTTTTTTTTTGAAGTTCAGTCTTTTAAACATTAAAAAAAAACCCTTAATTACATGCATTGGTGAATAGAAACAAATATGCCCCAAGAGCTAAAATAATGTTAATTATAGCACATGTTCAACTAATGGATAGTATGTAATGCATCAGGTTCCACTTGCAAATCCTATTATTCCCATTTTATAGATTAAGAAACTGAGAGTTAGAGAACAAACTTATTTAACATCATTCAGCGAATAAGTAGGAGTTACTAGTTGCATATCAATCCACTCCATTCCTTAGCCAGTTAACTTCTTTATTTATTGTTCCTGTGTCAGAAAAGTATACTTAAATTGAGTGTAGTGCAAAAGGTGATGTTTGAATCCCTCTATAAAGGTGAGATTTTGAAGTAATAAATGCATAGGGAGGGATGTTTTAGGAAAAGTAGAAAGAATCCAAATAATATGTATGTACCAGAGCCTCACTATGAATGTTTTTATTATGTATCAAGCATACACTAATAAAAAAAAAATTAAGGTGAAAGTAAATTGCATCATTAGGGGCCAGGGATGAAATGGCTCAGTGGAATAAGTGCTTCCCTGGCAAGTGCAAGGGCCTGAGTTCAATCCCTGGTTCCACCAAAGATAGATAAATAGATAGATAGATAAGATAAGATAAGATAAGTTATGATAAGATCAGAGAGTGTTTCTTTGGAGTTTGAGAGAATAGTGGGTGTTATAAAATAAATGGGATATGGCTGATGGGCAGAATGAAGTCTTAAGAGGTTGGAGAGATTGGAATTGAGCACTTAGTTAATTCTTAGGCTGGAAATATATCTCAGTGGCACAGGGCTATGCCTGGAAAACCAAGCATGGTCCTGAGTTCAATTCCAAGCACACATACAAAAAATCTTTCCCAATGGAGAGAAAATGACACGCAGCTCAGAATTCAATGGAAAGTTCATCTCCGGTTCAACATGCTGAAAAACACTCTTTTTTTTTTTCTTTTTTTAGTTTAGCTTGTTATACAAGTCCAAGCATTCGAAGATGAATCTGTACTATGTAAACACTAAATATCATTTTTGAAAGGGAATCTAAGGTGGTAGGTACCTCAGCTCCCCAGAGATATTGTCTAGTTGTAAGAAAGTCTTCTATCTTCTTCCTAGCTTTATCTAACCTTGTCCCTTACACATCATTATTACACATCTCCAAACTGCTCATTGCTAATCAAGTAGTTTTGAAGGTTAGCAAGCAACCTTTACCTCTTCAAGAAGGTAGAAGAGTGAGACCTCACAGCAAACTGTTGGAGACAGGTTAGGTAGACCACAAAAATGTGGAAAGTTCCACATCTGGTTAATGACCAGAAAGATGGGATAATATAACTTAAGAAGAAAGTAGTTGCCTAGGTACTGCTTTGAAAACCACAGTCTAAGCCAGATATGGTGGTGCACACCTGTAACCCAGCACTTGAGGGTGAGGCAAGAGGATCCTGGCAAGCTGGAGACCAACCTGGGCTACAAAGTCAGCTCAAGGCCAGCCTGAACTGCATAGTAAGACCCTATCTCAAAAGACAAAAAAAGAAAAGAAAATCAGTCTAAAGGTAGTGAAGAATTTTTTTCTTACTTTATAGCAATGAGTACTTAACTGAATAACTTTTTACTTTATAGCAATCAGTATTTAACTAAATAAGAATTTACTTTATTAAGTGACTTGAACCTTCTTATATTGGTTTTTTTACTTTAATTAGGGCCAGCCAGATAGCTCAGTGGACTAAAGCATCTCCTTAGATAGGCTCCGCGACTAGGGTTCCATCCCTGTTGTGCTGTGCTGGCTTTGTCCCCAGGGTGTTCTGAGATGTTGCAACAGGGACTAAGACTGGGCATGGTGGTGCACTCCTGTAATCCCAGTGCTTGGGAGGCTGAAAACAGGAGGATCACTACGAGTCTGATCTGTGTGTAGTAAGACCCTGTACTAAATACATAAAATTGGCAAATAATCAGGATAGTGTTTATGTGAGTGCTAAATTGGCACAATTTCTCCTTGAAAAAGCTTGAAATGATCATTAACTTTCATTTTATGAATATATAGTAAGAGATGAACTTGAAACAGCTTTGTTAACATCGTGGTGGTAAAAGAGAGATTTTTGTGTTTTAAGTTTGTAGATGTAATATTTGTTCCTAGTGCTATTTGACAGTGTCTTTATGAAGTTCAGTATTCATTAGTTTTTTTTTTAATCCCTGAATGTGTCACCTCTTCATTAAACAGGCCAAGAATCTTACCTGAGTGAGGTGAGGTAGACACTGTTGGGCTAACTCTTATTAAAAACTAGCATAATTAGTATATTTATTCAAAACAGTAGACTGCACTCATAGTGATTCTCCTTTTTTCATTCAAAGATCAGGGATTACAGGTGCAGACCACCACACCAGTCTTGATCACTGTCTCAGCTTGCCCTGAGGGCGGGGACGGGGGCGGAGGTGGTGGCCGCACGTCACTCTGGGGATCCAATCCCTGGTCCCTGTGTCTGCCTAAGTAGGTGCTTTATTCTGCTGAGCTATTTGGTCAGCCATGTCTTTGGTTCACTTTTTTTTAAATTTTAATAAATATTTATTAAATATTTATATTTCTCCTAAAAAGTAAAATGACATAATTAGTGACTTGGTTCACTTTTTTTGCAGAAGAAAAATGCAACTGATGTGATCTGTTGGCTTAGTGTTAACAAGTGGTAGCTTTTGCAGAGATCCTCATGCTAGTCCCTGAATTCAGCACTATTCCTTGTCCTACCTGCTAGGATGTCAGCAGCACAGTTGGAACTGCAGTAGCAAAGAACACAGCAGCAAGGCTTGTGTGAGGGAATCCTAAACTTGAACAGAGTTAATGGTGATTGTAATAGCCTTGTTATCTCAACTCCATTGAAACTGTTTCTCTGTGACCATTACTGCTATCAGTTTAGAATGCTTATTATCTCCCTTGAGCAAGTCAAAAGCACTCATTAATGTCCAAGTGGCAGACTTGTTGCAGAGTCCAAAACTTACACTGATAAGACTGCCACAAAATAAACTCATTTATTTTGTATCAATTGTGTTATGTTACAGTTCTGATTATCCCACTGGATCCTGTACAGAGAATAGGGAAGATGGATCTTAAATAGCTTTTTTTCCCCATGTCAAATTTTTTTGTATGTATTTTGAACAGGGCCTCCCTACACAGCTTGGACTTGTAGTAAACCCCCAGTTTTCAGCCTCCGCAGCTCTGGCATTACACCCGTGTGCACCACACCCTAACTCAGTCACTGGCTCAGCATACCCAGGGTGCAGGGCCAGCGCGGCATCCCTAGTCCCTGTGCTTGCCTAAGCAATGAGCTATTTTGCTGGCCTTCCCCATGTCACTTTTGCTCCAGCTTTTCAGCTCCAGTGTCTCATACTTTGTGTTGAGCCTAGCTTCCTACCCTGCCTAAAGACAGTAGTGTTTTTTAGTTTATAAAAATATTAATGGTAGACCTAAGCTCACCAATTTCATTAGTGAATGCCTGTTAGTCATGGTGCTTCACTCTGTGTAAGTTAATAGTAACATAACTATGACTGAACATCATCAATTTTTTTTTAAAATTTATTATTTATACATTGTTATCTTCTTAGTTGTTATCTGTAGTACAAGAAGCAGACAGGATATCCTGTCTAAACACTATTAGTACATACCTTTCTATTCATTAAATTAAGTGAAAGTAGCTGTGTATCTATCCTAACTACTCTGTAATACAAATATAAAATGGTCCTTTCTTTGTATACCCTTTTTTGTTTAGTCCTGTCAGAGATGGGTATTCCATTGGCATCTTAATACTATAGGTACGTGAGTTCAGCAAAACAATCCAACACAGTCCAGCAGTACACAATAGTAGTGGGTTATCTGCAGAAGTTGTTGATTTGAGCCTTTCACAACTCAGCATATTAATACGGCTTTACTTGTTTTTATACTTTTCTGCTGGATGTTTAAGACCAAGATTAAGCAAGATGTATATAATAAGAAATGTAACTTTTGTATCTGATAAGGTCAGTCATGTACCCTCAGGATTTATCCTGAAACTGTACTGCACTTTGTAGCTCCTTTGCCAATGTCAGCCTTGAGGATGAGTCTCAGCCATTGCTTGACTGAACGTAGAATTTGTTATCATTCACTAAACACAGTCATGGGCTGTGATTAAATGCTAAGCTAAGTACTACAGTTGCATTTTGTTCTCATTAAGATTGCATTAAGCTTATTTCTTCTAGACTGATCTTTGAAACTTCTCCCATAAAAATAATGAAGTTATCCAACATGAGTGTAATGACTTAGTGTACTAAATTAAGTGCCAGTCTATGTCATTTGTATTATTTAATGTTTCATTTATTGTTTTAATAAAATTGTTGTACTGTTCATTCTTCCACTTGTAGGTATGGAACAGGTTGTTTCTTACTGTGCAATACAGGACGTAAGGTTGGTTTGTGTTTTAAATTAAAAGATTAATTGATTTACATGAATAATACTTGAATATAATTTGCTATGCAGTGACTGCATAATTTTAAGCTTTTGCAAAAATCTTCATTAGGGTTTAGCATTTTAAAAAATGATAAATTATTAAATTTGTATTCGGTTAAGAACCATTTATGTTCTTTGAATTTTGTATGTGTGTCTTTGTGTTGGTGGGAAATCTCAACTGTGGTCTCATTCCATTCTTAACACAGATCTGATTTAGAAGAAATGTTTTTGCACAGGCAAAGCATGTTTTTACTACTGATAATTCTGAGTAAGATTGTAAAAAATTGATTTATTGATTTGATTACTTTGTGTCTGTCATTTTCGCACTATAAATTTTCTTGTGTTATTTTTGATTCTCTCCATAATGAAATTTGTTTTTCTTTCCTACAGTGTGTATTTTCTGAACATGGCCTTCTAACTACAGTGGCTTACAAACTTGGCAGAGATAAACCAGTGTATTATGCATTAGAGGTAAGTTCTTTTTAGCCAATGAATGATATGACCTTTAGAACTAATGAAAATAGAAGTATTACATAACCTTTTATGGTAAATTTTAATGTATTAGGCTAATTTTTAAGAATTTTTGTTTCTACCTTTGGAATGGAAAGAATCTGGGTCTGAACTCTGGTCAGAACCCTGAAGAGACCTTGATTATATTATCTCCTCAGTTATTATACCAAATAATCATGTAATGATGGGAATATTACTTGATAACTGAAATTTTAGGTTTTTTACCCTTAAGTTTAATGAAGAGAATAACTTGTTCTCTAACATTTCTTCTAGTTTCAAATTGTGTATTGTCATTACTAAAGTGCCCCAGCGTTCCAAGGAGAGCCACTAGGCAGAGAAATTCTACTTTTTTCCCATTAGAGCAAATTTTATGTAACACTTTGATTTTGGAAAAAAGTGAAGCAGTTTATCCCATTTACCACTGTAAATGTTTGTCTCAAATGTGTTTGTAAATTAGAGTAGGGTTATGTCAGCATAAGTCTGTAGAATGTGATAAATTTATATGAAAAACAATAGAAAGTTTTATTTATAAAGTCAAAGTCTGTAGTCTTCTAAAGGTAAATTTCTTATGCGCATTTCTGTGTAGTCAATTTTGGAATGGCTGCTTTGTAATATACAAGTATACAAATGACCTGAAAACTTAACTAAAGCTCAATTTCTGGAGAGCCTGATAATGATTTGGTCAAAGGTTTAGACTTCTAGTTACAGTTAAAACATTTTTCTTAGTTGTTAGGCCTAGAGCATGAAAAAAACTAGGTTTTCTGCCCTGTCCCCCATAATTGGCATAATTTTCCCCAATGCAATCTATTTACATAAAAACACTTGTGAAATATTCTGTGCACTAAGTGTACCTTATCATTTCTCAGAACTAAAAGTCATATGAGCCCTCTCTTTCTCTTACCCCTGATGGGGTGTGCTTAGCACAGCACTTGGCACATAGTTCGTGCTCTTAATCAATGTTACCAATGGTGAAAATAATAGTAGTAACATGCTGTTGTTAGTAAGATGTTCTTGTTACGCCAGGTGTGGTGGCACATACCTGTAACCCCAGCTGACTCACAAGGCTGAGGCATGAGGATCTGTGTGTGTTCAAGACCAGCCTGAGCTACAAAGTGAGCTGAAGGTCACTCTGGACTATATAGCAAGAGCCTGTCTCAAAAACACAAAAACAAAACAAAACAAAAAAAAACCCTCTTTTTTTCCTTTCTGCAGCAGACAATTAGCAGTTAGTTTATAGACACGTTAGACCTTGCAAAGGCCTCAGGTACAGCGACCAGGTATGAGTCTTAAGTTCCTACCAGGTAGGAAAGCCTTACTTTATTTTCTTTACCAGTAGCCATTCTACTTCTGTTTGGAGACAGCACCTAAAATTGCTTCTTCATAACACCTCCAGGGATATACATAGGTCATCTGTCAAGAGAATCTTAAAAACAAGAAAGTGCTATCAACTTGTGTCTTCTTCCTCCTGGAAACATTGTGCTAGTGCCCTATTTTGTGTACTTACTTGGTGTATTCCACTTCACCAGGGTCTTCCTTAATAGAATATAATATTTCATATGTAATCTGATCTGTGCTCAGTAGTGTGATTTTTGCCTCTCATCATAAGTGCTACTCTAGTCTGAGAGTTCAGTAATTTAGTCTAATAACCTCTTCCTACTGTTGCCCAAAAGAGCATATACTTAAATATTAAGTGCTCTCTCTCTCTGTCTCTCTCTCTCAAATGAATCATTGTCAAACCAAGTCTGCTCCACTGTGTATTTGTGTACATGAATTTTTTGTTAGTGTAAATTAAGGTCTTTATTTCTTCCTCTTTAATTTTATGATAGTCATATTAGATATAGTCTGAATTTGTTTCATTCTTTACTGCATTACTCTTCTAGCTGTGTCTTGCCTAGAGACTTAAGCATATGCTCTGTGTTTTTTTTCATGTACTTTTTTATTCATAGAAAGTTAAAAGTTGACAGAATGATGTTAGGTCATAGGATGACTTACTTAATTGCACCAATCCTTATCCTGTTGTTTTACACACAAACAGTCTGAAATCAGAGAAGTAAAATTGGAGTCACTTGGTCAAGGTAACTTGAAAGCCAATAAGTAGCATATCTAGGATGCAAATCCAGATTAGTGAATATCAAAGCCTGTGCTTCTCAGCCAACTCACTGTTTCATTTCCTTCCTTCTAAGTGTGGAGATAGTTTTTACTGTGACTGGCTTACATCCCCTCATTTATCTGCTAACTTAGCAGTTTTAGCAGCAGCAGCACCACCATACACACAAAAGGGTTTTTTCCCTTTTGTCTCTTTTCTGTTTTCTTAAGTTTTGTTTTAACAGATATTTTTATTTTAACAAATATTTTTTAAAAAATTTAAAGTGGATAGGGAATCATGCTTGGTAAAACTTTTTCTCAGTAAATTCATGCTAATTTTTCATAAGTGCTTACAAATCATGTTTCATACTCATGTCTTCAGTTTGATAAACTGTTAGGCTTACAAGTCTAGGGGGTTAAGTTTTTATTTTCTACGCTCTTTGAGTAAATTGAGCTTTGAAGATAGCTCAGTGGTGTAAGTACCTACCTGGGCAAGTGTTAAGTCCTGAGTTCGATCCTTGGTACTAAAGAAAGAAAATTGAAACTATAACAACCCATCTTCAGTTTCTTAGGCTTCCTTCATTCTCTGCTTGTTTAAAAGCAGCATGAGACAATTTTGTTTGGTGATTTTTATTTTGGGTGTACCTTTGAATTTTTGAGATACTATTTGACTACATGCTTTTCTGCATGTGTAGAATAGTGTTTTTTTGAGATAGGATCTTATTTTGTAGCCCAGGCTGGCATCAAACTCACAGAAATTCTCCTGCCTCTGCCTCTCAAGTTCTGGGATTACAGGCGTGCACCACCACCCAATCCATCCGTTTTAGTATTTTTAATCTCTCAGTCATGATAAGGAGGTAACATGCTTTACCCCCTACCACTCCATAACATTCATATTGTTAAGTTTCCATGGCCCCTCTTTTCCTTCAACATATGATTAGTATTATTTTCCTTGCAGTTAAGAGTCGATCATATTTATTGACTTATTGTGTCTACTTCTGTGTCCACTATCATTGCTTTGGTCACTCACCTTTTACATTCTCATCCATATTTTTTTCTTGCTGAACGATGTCCTTTTAATTTTTGTTTAGTAAGAATGTAGTACAATAAGTCTGTGCTTTATATTTTTCCCTTATTTGGGAGTGAATATAAAATCCTAGATTAATAATTGTTTGTCCCAATCCCTCTGGCTATTTTTGATACTAATGAGATGTCTGTTGGCAAAATGTGGTTCTTTTGTAAATAATCTCACTTATTGTCTAAGAGTGTTTAACATTACTTATCATTGATGCTCTGTAGTTTTACTATGATATATCTGGGTTTGGATTTATTTTTATTTATCCTGTTAGGTACTTGGATCCAAGTCTGTCTTCAGATCTGGGAAATTCTCAGCAATTATCTCTTCAAATATTGCTCCTCTACCATTACCTCCATCCTCTTCTGGAATTGCTATTGGATGAATATTGGAACCTTTCAACCCATTCTCCATGTCTCTTAACTACCCTTTTATATTTTTTTAACCTCTTTGTTTCTCTGTGCTGCATCCCTGGTGAGTTTCTCAGTATCTACCTTCCATTTCCAAAGTCTTTTTTTAAACCAAGCAGAAAATACATACAATCTCTTTTTGTATGTTAATATATAAGAGACTTACAGAAGAATGCACTAAATATCACTGTATAACTTGATAAATGATTAGAAAGAGAAAATCCATGTGGCCTGTGCCCAGCTCAGGAAATAGAATGCTGCCAGCTCCAGGAAGCCTTTTATGCCACTCCTTGTCAGTCTCTTCCCTCTCCTCTGAGGTAAACACCGCCTTTTTACTATTAGGTATTTCCTCCTTTTCTTTGTAGTTCTGAGACTTAGATGTGCAGCTCAGTTTTGCATGATTTTAATAGTTTATACGTTAAAAACAATGCAAGAGGCCAAATACATACATGTTTCCATTATATACTATGTATTTGCTCTGATTTGATTCACTCAACATTATGTTTATGAGATTCATCTGTGTTGTTAGATATAGATATGTATCCTTTCACACTGTCATATTTTAGTATTGGTGATGACATTTGAGTCACTTTTGGTATATTATTATTATTATTATTATTATTAATAGTGGTAGTAGTAGTAGTAGTAGTAGTACCAGGGATAGAACTCAGAACCTTGCGCTTGGCGGGCATGCGCTTAAGTTGCTGAGCTATCTCCACAGCCTGTATTTGACTATTAGAAAAAATGCAGGCATGAAAGTTTGTGTATGTATCATCTGGTGTATATATGTACATGTACTACTCTATAGGATTAGAATTTCTAGGTTGTAGATTGTATGTATTTTTACTTAGCAAATTTTACAAACCAGCGTCTGCGTTGGTGGTATAGTGGTGAGCATAGCTGCCTTCCAAATTTTACAAACCATTTTTTATAGTGGATGCACAAACTTATGTCCCATCAGTAATTTATTGGAGCACTAATTCAGTCATCCTGTCTTTATAGGTTAGACTATCCTATCTATTAACATTTTTAGCAATTTAATTCAATGTATTTACTTAAATGATTTCTATTGGATTATTTTTTAGATCTGCCTAATTTTGTTTTACTTTTTTTTCGTTCTTTTTTTGGCAGAACCTAGGATTGAACTCAGGCTCTTACACTTGCCAGGCAAGCACTTATTCTACTGAGCCATCTCCCTGGCCCCTACTTACATTTTTTCTTTTGATTTGTAATTTAATGTTTGTGGTTTTATAACAAAAGTTGTCTTTTTTAATGGAAGTCATTTTTCAATGTATCTCTTTGAATGGTTTTAATGTACTTTAAAGTCTTGGGTGGGTTGGAATGGACTGTTCCAGATGTTATGTTTGTTAGCTGATTTCCTATTGTAGACTTCCTCATGTATTTTACAAATTTTTACTTCTGGTCTCATCTTCCATTAAACCATATGCTCTTAGTCAACCAGGATGACACTTGCTTGTTTTTTCCCAAATTGCTACACAAATTTGAAGACCACCACTTATTCCCTGGTTTCAGGCCTTAGGCTTGACTCTATTCCCTGTCTTATGTAAAGCATTTTGGACACCTTTCCTCTGGAAGAACCAGTTCCTGACCAATATTTCTACACATACAAGAAAATAAATCAGAGCCTATTACGTTTGAGGCTTTAGTTTTTTATTAGGTATTTCCACAACTGCCCATAGACACTACTCTGTATTTAAGGTAACATGTGTTCCTTCATTATTCTCTTTTTATATTTTGTCTGTTAGCCTGAATTTAAAACAAATGGGAGTTTTTGAAATATTTTTACTTTATTTATTTATTTACTTGTTTTGGAAGGGTCTGCAGGGTGTTCAGAGTCTCACTAGTAGATCAGACTCATAGTGACCCGCCTATTTACAGCTTCCCAAGAGCTGGGATTATAGGCACATGCCACCAGGCCCTGTCTCAATTGCTGACTCAATGTGTCCCAGGGGTGGGACTGGTATGGCAGGCCCTGGGATTGAAACCCTGGCCCCTGCACCTGCTTACAGGCACTTTATAATCTACTAAGCTATTTGGGCAGCCCTAACCCATTATTTTTAATCATCAAGGAAGCTTTATTTTTTCTTTCCTGAGTCACCAGGAGGTATTTCAAAGCCTGACATTTCATCATGTCTGAATTCTCATTTTCATTGTAAACAGGAACTGGGGGTGCAGTCCTTAAAATTGTTCTACAGCTTTAAACTCCTATAACTACTTACAGTTGATCTACCCTTTCTAGTTGAAAAATGTTTCTCAGGAGCCGGGTGTGGTGGCACAGGCCTGTAATCCCAGCACTCGGGAGGCTGAGGCAGGAGGATTATTGTGAGTTCGAGCCCAGCCTGAGCTACAAAGTGAGCTTAAGGCCAGCCTGAATTGCATAGTGAGACCCTGTCTCAAAAAGACAAAAGAAAAAGAAAAATGTTTCTTAGTGGTAGAAGAAATGGGAATAAAACAGAATACAATGATTAAGTGGTTCTGTTTTCCTACTGTCATTTGTTTTTTTTTTTTTTTGTTTGTTTTTTTTTGTTTGTTTGCAGAACCGGGGGCTGAACTCAGGCCCTTGGCTTGCCAGCTTATTCCACTGAGCCACCTGGCCCCTCTTACTGTCATTTGTTAAGAATATACTATTTTCTCTAACCCATGGTTTTCCTTTTCCTTTTTTTCTACTTTCACTAAGTATTGTTTTCAACACTGACACACACACACAAATCCTTTTGAAGGAATGCCATTAATATGATTATGAACTTGAACTTACATGGGATTTGATACTTTCGTGTTTTATATTCCATCAGTAGCCTCTTAAGTTTCCTAAGGCCTCATGTTTTGTATTTTATCACTAGCCTCTAACTTTCCTGAGGCCAGGGTGCTTGTTTGTCTTGTTCCCTGTCTCAGCAAGCTGATAGATCGTATGTAGTAAGTATTACTTAAATGCTATATCCTATGTTGTTACGCCATTTTTTCTTTTCTTTTGTTGGAGAATAGGAATGGGGACTAGAAATAGCTCCTGAGAGACAAGAGAGGTCCCAGTGTTTCTTTTTAAATATAAGCATCAAAGAGAGTACCTCTATATTGCTCCATTGGTTTCTGTATGTGTCTCTGCCCATTTCTTTTTTGACATCTTACTGTAGAATTTTTTATGCTTTTTGAGCTAGTTTTTTTTTTTTTTTTTTTTTTTTTTTTTTTTTTTTTTTTTTTTTTTTTTTTTTTTTTTTTTTTTTTTTTTTTTTTTTTTTTTTTTTTTTTTTTTTTTTTTTTTTTTTTTTTTTTTTTTTTTTTGCAATGTAAGCTTATGCAGTTGTCATTTATTGCTGTGTAACAATATTGCCACACACTTAAATTGCTTGAAATTGCACACATTTGTCATCTGTTAGTTCCCATGGGTTCAGGCTTTTATGCACAGCTTAGCTGGTACTCTGGTACTCAGATTCCCATAAGACTTCAATAAGGTGGTAGCTGAAGCTAGGATCTAATCTGAGGTTACATTTGCTTAATTTGCATATTAATAAACTTCAAATACAAGTCTAACTATGACATTTTTCATGTCAGAGAACAAAGGAACACAAAGATATTTTTCACTGACTTCAATAACAAGTCAGGGAACCAAGTAATTTTTGGTCAGAAGGTATATTTTTGAAGAAAATACATTATGAAAGTATAAGCAGTGTTTACAACCTATGGTTAATACATTTAATTAAGGTGGTTTTCTAATCCACACCTCTTGGTGTTGATGCCCTGTTATGATTCCTATCCTATGCAGTATGGTGGGACCTTTGACTTGCTTCTAACCAATAGAGTACATCAAAGGTAACAGTATTTATGTACAGTGCACACGTCATTGCACTGCATAAGACCATTGCTGCTGCCTCTTTCCTCTCTCCTTTTTGTCTCTTTGAGACAGGGTCTTGCTTTGCAGTTCAGGTTGGCCTTGAGCTCACTTTGTAGTCCAGGCTAGTCTCAAACTCCCAAAAAATCCTCCTGCCTCAGCCTCCCAAGTACTTGATTACAGGCATGTGCTACCATGCCTAGCTCTGCCTCTTCTCTCTAGCCATAGTGAGAAGCACCATGTGGCAAAGAATTGCATGCAACCTCTAAAAACTAAGGGTAGCTTCCAGCTGACAAGAAACTGAAGCCCTGAGTTGTACAACCTGTAGGGTTTGAAGTCTGTGAACAGAAATCTATTTATATACAGATTAAGCACAGTATAAATTGTACACATATATCTACATAGTACTAGACTATAGACAAACTATGCTTACTGTATCTAAAGGATGATTTTAAGTAATTGAAGAATAATCTTAATTTTACATGATTTTCTATACACTCACCAGTATTAACCCTAACTGCTTTGTAAGATACAATTCCGCTGCATCCTGAAATATGTATGCTCCTTCATATTTACTGTTGTTTGTGGCAGTGGCATTTGTGTCAAGGAGTTTTGGAGAAAGAGTGCATTTGCTACTTTGATAATTACATTAGCGTTAGTCTTCCCATCACCTGTTTCTTACTTTTTCACTTTCCAGACTCCATATCATTTTAAAATGATTGACTCATCTTGTCCTGTTACAATTTAATTTACTAGTCCTGTTACAATTTAATTTACTATTTCCTGACCCTTTCCCTTCCATTGTGTCTTCGTACACATTTCCATGGATCATGACTTGGAACCAAGGAAGATTGTTTGTAGATGCTGCACTGAAGTATTAGATCTTTACATTTAGGATGTAATTTGGGGTAATTTAATTGATAACAAGTACACACCTTCTCTGTACAATTTTAGGTTTCTTGTCTGCTGTTCCTGTCTAGCTTCTAAGCAGTATAATCTCTTCAGTTTATCTTATGCCTTTGAGTTCAGAAGGCCATGCATGTCTTTTGTGAATTTTGAGATTTCTCTCATTTTTACTAATCTTCCTAAAGGCTAAGAATAAAGTGTATTATATCCTTGTACAAAATTATATTCTTCATATGTACTTCTTTCAGATAAGTGTTTTTATCCATCTTTTATTTTCTTATATTGGATCTATTTCTTCAGTGACAAAATACCTGTATTTCTAATGGCCAAATATAAAAATATGTTGCTTCTGAACCTTGGCACTGTGTTTATATTTTTGCAATTTGATCAAAGTAATGATCCAGGTTATCAACTTGTAATTGAAATCTTGATTTTCCTTTGGCTAAAATCTTATTGCTTCCTCTTTTAAAAAATTGTCTGAGCATTTAGCGTCCTACTTTTCTCAGTGAAAATAAGGCACAGTAGTACTTGATTTCCCAAGATACAATGTTCCAATAGCTGATAGACTTAAAACTACCCTGGCCTACACTTCTAGCCCAGTAGCTTTTTAACACTGCATACATAAACTTTCTTTCCTAAAATAATTGAAAATGCATGCATTTTTTAGTTATGTGTCCTTTAGGCACAGTGTCTTTTTAGACTATAAGGAGAAGAGACATTTATTTTATCCATTTGGTCTAGAACTATTCTGCTCAGTATGGCAGGCCCTAGCTACCTGTGGCTAGTACGCATGGAAATGTATTATAAGAGTAAAACATACACTAGATTTTAAAAACATAGTACAAAAACCATCTCAAAAACCTTAATATTAATTATATCTTAAAATTTTTAACATATTAAGCTAATAAAATATAATCTTTCCTATTTTATTTTTTAGAGGAAGCAAAAATTTGTGTATTGTTGTTTGTTTGGTAGAGGGTCTCACTGCGCAGCTTGGACTCGTAGTGCTCCTCCTGTTTTCAGCCTCCCAGTGCTGGGATTACAGGCGTGCGCCACCATGCTGGGTCTTGGAGGCCAGCTCAGCATACCCAGTGGCAGGGCCAGGGCTAGCATGGTATGTGGTGCTGAGGCCCATCATATTTTTATTGGACAGCACTGATCTAAAGATGCTTACATGTACTAGTATTTGACAGTTACCACCTCCTACCTGTCTTCTTGAAAGGAGATTTCAGAGTAAGTCACATCTCTAAATGAAAATTTTACTTAATTCTCTTGAATTGTCCCACTTAAATGTGTAAACATATCAAAGTTCAGACATATATTAGGAATTTTGGGGAGAACAGGAGATAGATTCAAGTGCCTATGTATATTTTTTAGCCCCTCACTTTTTTTTCTGTGTTAGGCTTAGAACCCAAAGCTTCCTATGGTGAAGCAAATGCTATACCACTGAGCTACATCTTCAGCCCAGTCCCTTCTATACCTCCACAGTTATGTCACACCTGCATCTCAAATAATTTTATTGTTAAAATGTCACAGTATAAAGAAAACAGTGGTGGTACTCTGCACCTTTGCAATAATATATAATGAATTCTTATATAGTCTATGAATGATGGGATGTGCTAATGTATTCACTTTAGTTTTTTTTTTATCTTTTTTTTTCCATTTATTTTTATTTTATTAAAATACAAATGTCAATCAGACAGTTTCAAGACACCTTAACCATACAGAGTCGATGAATTAATACATTGCAAACTGTTTTCATAACGTTTTGGTACTGTACAAGGTGCATACATGAAATTATATTTACAGGCTTTTTTATAGCTGAATTATATCAAAGATTCAATAATTATTT
>PVKA01015309.1:0-50344 GCA_004027165.1 Ctenomys sociabilis
TCCATTTTGGTTTTTACCCCTTAACCTGTAACTTGCCAACATGTTTAATAGTTTAAAAGTTTCCTTTCATAGCTGGGTCTGGTGCTGCAGCCCCAACATGCTGACTGCACAGGAGGCTAAGGCAGAAGATGGCTTAAGCCCGGGGCCCACAGCTGCCCTGGCAATGTGCGGAGAACCTACCTGGAAATATTTTTATTCATCCTCTTAATCTGCCACTGGATTATAAACTGCATTGTTAGATATACGCATCTTCCACCTCCTCCTTCGTCTCATTTCCCTCTGCACTGAGAATTCATCTGCCCACAGCAAAATGCCAGCTAAGAGTCTCTCAAACACTCAATCAAAGGGAGAAAGACAACTGGAACATGTTGAGTTTTCTAAACTTTTGCTTTATTTTTTAGGCCCACTTTCACTTTCTTTTAGAGTATGAGCCTGTGATTAAATCTATGTTTGAATGAAGTCCTCAAAATCACTTTCTAGAATGGGGAGGACAAATTGGCGGGTCTTGGAGCTGATGTCTCTAGATCTGCTTTATGACACTGGCAGATCCATACAGCTTCTGCTGTATCTGCCTCAGTTTCCCCATGTTTCAATGCAGTTCTAAAAACCCTTTATTAAGTTTAGGAAGATGGCCATGGGGGCTTTGGGACCCTGTGCAGGCTTCACTCATACAAGACGTGAGTTGAGCACCTCTGCATGTGAGCCCTGACCTGCTGGGTGCCCAAGGGCAGGAGAAAGCACCTGCGGCTTAAGGACAGGCTGTCTCATTTTTAAAACACAGACCCAGGAAACAGAAATGCAGTAGTGGCTGAGCACAGGGAGTTGGGCAGCCCTCCCTGCAGGAGCTGGCTCACTGCCCCAATCTACCCTCAAATGGCAAGGGCCACTGAGGTCACAGCTGAGGGGTTCTTGAAGTCAGGGGCTGAGGGTCAAAACCTAGTAGGTCCTGTGCTTCTGTCATGCTCCCTATCCAAATATCCAATTACTACAAATAGGTTTTCTGCTGCTGATCAACTTGGTATATGACCAAATTCTGGCCATGCACCTTTTTTGGTTAAATGAATAGCTCATGTGAACTTGCTAAGATTATTGTGCCTTCAGATGAGAATATTGTACCTGCATCCCACCAGCTAGTGTTATACACAAGGGGCCAATGTCCACTTTCTCCTGGACTGTCCTAACCCATTCAGTGACTGGTGAACCCACCACAGACACACAGACACGGGCCTAAGATGTGTAGGAAAGAATGGAAGTTGGCAGTTGATGGAACAGGGGTGCATCAGGTTTAGAACAGGCAACTAACCTTGCAACGCCATGTTATTCTTTGTAAATCACTCTAGAACTAGTGCTCCCGATGTTCCCTGCGATTTAACTATCACGGACAGCAGAAATCAGACAACCACCGTCAATTATGTCCACGACACGCTGTCGAACCGCTACGGCTGGATGGCTCTGCTCCCGGGCCGGGAGACTCACTCTCTGCGATTCACGGACCCTCGCATCAACAGACCTTTGCAGGTGACTACCAGACTCCCTTCTTTGGCATCTTCCAGGCCTGATGAGGGCTGCTACTTTCTTTCTTTGTAGTTGTGTTTTCAGATATTAGCTTCAGCTGATGCTGATAAGCGGTAATAGCATCTTTTGTGAAATGAACGTGCCCTGAAAATGAGAGTTGATCCAAATCCCATCTTGGATGCAGAATAGATGCACTTAAAGCATTACATTTACTAATTCAATTGGAAAGAGCGTCTAGGAATTCTCGAGAATTGAAGTTTTTAAAATTACAAGCTTAAAAACCGTTTTCCTCCATTTGTACATTTCATACTGCCACCTGGTGGTGAAAGATGATCTTACACAGAGCACAGGAGCCCTCAAGGCCAGTTGCGGCCAGCGGCTGCCAGGAGGGCTCGAGGAAGAGCCACTTCAAAAGTGGGTGTATTTTTTTCTGAAAAGAGAGAGGGAGAGGCAGGTGCCTAAGCTCCTTCCCCGTGCCGCTCCTTCCTCCATCTCATCCTCCATCTCAGGGAGACAGAAGGCGCTGGGCCTTGCAATGACAGGACTGGGCAGAGGCGCTCACGCCTCCCGAGGGCTCTGGAGAGGGCACCTGCTGGCTCCTGCCTGCCTTTCCCGCCCTGGGGCCCGGAGAGGGCCTTGCGGGAGTTTCCACGTAGAAAGCAGGATGCACCTCTAGAGGTGCACACCTTGTATGTGTCCAGATTCCAGAGAGTGACCAAATCCCGCCTTCCTCAGTTACCCTGGCTGTTAGGTGAGCCCACGGGAGCTGCAGATGCTCCAGCGGTGACAGCTGCGATGCGCCAGCCACTACCAGCTCCTGTCACCGTTGCCTTTCCGCACAGTCGGCAACCTGGCGAGGCTCCAGGCCTGCCCCGCTGTCTGACCAAGACAAGCCCGGTCCCTGGCCGGGTTGTGGATGACCCACGAGAAGAACCTCACGGCTGCTTTCTGCTGCACGTCCCAGATGTCGAAGTCCTAGTTACAAGCTTAGTATGACATAGCCACAGGCAGGCTAACTCCCCACAGCAAATCGCACTTGCTCGGCGGGCCTGTTCCTGCGCTACTTCTCCTGTGCGCCGCAGGTTTTGGGGGGTTGGGTAGGGATTTCTCACTAAATGAGCGTTCTTATGTTTTTTTCACCCTTGTACCTGAAGTATGCGGCAACTTTCGACAACTTTTCTCCCGGGAATTACCTCCTGCTGGTGCACGCAGACTTGCCAGCTTACCCTCGTGTCCTCGTGAGATGCGGAAGTCAAGCGGGGCGGGCTCTTCTGTCTCTTCCCTCTCCTGGCCAGGACCAAGGCTGTGACTGGTTTTTCAACAGCCAGTCTAGGCAGCTTACCTACCTAGGTAAGTGTCCAGAGAAGCGTGCACTCTAAGGCTACGAAGTGAGGAGCAGAGTGGGGCAGCGTGTGTTGCAATGGAGTGAGTGGGCTCTGAAATCAGACTGTGGGGAGTTAACCCCCATGCCAAGACTTACCAGGTTGGGGACATTAAAATTGTTTTAAGAAAAAAAAAATTTTTTTCTATTCAATCTTAGCCCCTCTGATGCAAAATGTGGTGCTAAAACAGCCTATGTCAAATGGATAAAAAAGATACGGTGTTTTTACACAATGGAGTATTACTTAGCTATAAAAAAGAGAATTTCAGAAACCCCCAGAGGGTTTTATAGGTAAATGGATACCACTCAAGATGATACTCAGAAGTGAAATAAATCAGATGTACATGTACACACATCGTATTAGCTCACTAGTTTAAGAATAGTTTAAAATCTAGAAGGTACAATAGATATTGTGAAATGGAAAGAAACTGCTCAAAGGGAAGGAGCAAGTGGGATGGGGGAAAGGATGAAAAGAAGAAGGAAGGAAACGGGTTTGTGTGTATGTACAGGACAGCTTGGAGAACAGTACTGCTGAGTTCTGTTGGTCTCCTGAAAGGAGCAGTTCATGCTTAGATTTACTTTCTTCTTCTTTTTAGTTTCTTACAACCTTTTTAAAACCAAATTTGCACACTTATATTTGGTAATCGAAACAACTAATTTGAAGACAACACAATGTAATATAGCAACAATTGGTGAATTCTCATTATTTTGTTTAGTGAAATTCTATATCATCTCAATTTTTTATACTATTTTTTATTCTATTTAAAAATAAAATAAGAACCTATTTTAAAAGTTGGGGAATCACATAAAGAAAACCTTTAAAATCTTGATCTGAAACCTAGTCCCACGCAACACTTCATAAACATTGAATTCATTGGCATCTCTAATCCAAGACATGATGACACATGGCTGACTGTGACCATGTACCTCAGCTCACTGTGAGATAGATCAGTTGCTTCTTATGACATCCTGTAGGACAGAGATAAGATGGGTGTCCAGAATGATGGTTTTGTTGAGAGTTAGTTTCAGTAGATCCTCACCAAATGTGGGGTGCTATGCCATCAGAGCAGGATCCGGTCCCTTATGGTCAGGTGTGGCCACTGGACTTCCAGGGCTGGATGCTGTCCTGAGCTCCTGCCACTCCGTCTTGTATTGACTGCATGTTTTGGCTGATGCTTGAGGCCCGGGACGACTGAGTTTTAGTATCACCAGCCAGAAGAACTGGGTGTTTTCTTGGTGTTTGTAAAGTTTTTGTCAAATCAAATGTTGTATTTTTTATTTGTGCTGAAATATCCCATTCACATTTTATGTCTTATTTGGCAGATCCACAAATGTAAGCTGAGACTATAAAACCTCAGTATGGACAGAAATTGTGGGGCCCATTTACCACTAACGCCAACTTCAACCATTAAGTAACAGCAAATAGTGGCCATTAACTTTAAGACTCTTCTTCACTTGTTATGTAGTCTAGAAATTTTTATCTTAATTGCTCTCGTTCTATTTCTTAGCATACCTCTGAAGAGCCTGACTCAATTCATTGGTCCCATTTTATTCATTAACTTCAAACTAATTCAAATATCCATGTAAGCTCAACATTGTATGGGAACATTTAGGACACAAAGAAAGAGAAATCAAAGTGCAACTGCAGATATTTTATCCTTGGATAGCAGTCTTCCATAAATAAGGGGGAGTTTTGTTTTTCTCTCTGTTGTCTGGCTCAAGTTGCCTTAAGGGCGGGTCTGGTGTACAATGTGGAGCTGGGGATCGAACCACAGTCCCCTGCACCTGACTGAGTTTGCCCAAGAAAGTGCTTTAAGCAACTGAGCTAACCGACAAGACCCCTGATCTTCCTTAACTGAATACGTACATTTATGTAGGTAGCTGTTTATGTGTATGGACAGTCATCTATAGACAGATGTTGGTGTGTATGTGCAGATATAGGCTATGCATGACTATTGCCATTGGGCATTGTTATGAGGTAGAAAGCTTGTATTAATTTTAGAAACTTGTTTGTATTACAGCATCTAATGTCTCTGAATAAGATTTGGAAATGGAATGAGTAAGAGGAGGCTGGAATTTAATGAGTGGAGACTCTTCCTTGTGGATTTCTAGCAGTGGCTTGTACCTTTGTCCTCTGAGCCTTGGAGTGGATGAGTGGCAAGACCATGTCTACTTGCACTTTCAAGCTGGCCCAGAGGGAAATGAGGGCAGGAGGATCGGAGGACCATCTGCTCTTCTATGGTGCCAAGTGCAGCTATGTTGGACCATGTAGATTTAGTTATAATTGTGCATATACTTGGTGTGAAGTTCACAAACTCTGTAGGGAGGTGACGGTTCGCATGCTTGCTTCCCATGCATCTGTCTGCACCTTCAAATGCCACAATGATGGTGAGATGGCTACTGTATCTACAGCCTTAGGAACACACCAACGCCCAGAATTCCAGTTCTGTTTGGCATGCTGGGTAGATTGTTGCCTTCATTTAATTGTTTCCTTCACATGCTGTGACTTATAGCATTAGAACTGGGATCATTTATGTAAAATTGGGCAAGACAGGCACACGTGGGCTTATGCTGGCTTGGCACGGAATGGGAAAGTTGTGTCTGGAGACGTTGCACTGTGCTTCGGGGAAGCTGGGTGACGTCTCAGCTGCCCATCTCATTTGCCAATTTCCTGGCACATACTGCTTTTCCTTTGAGCTGCTGCTTCATTCAGAGTGCTGCCTCACTGACGACTGGCAAGGTTTCCTTCATGTTTCTGACCACTTCTAAGCGGACCATCTTGTTATTGTTTGCAGGCTCACCACATCCCCCAGGATAGGAAGGTTTTTAAAAAATCACAATTATCTACACTTCCTCAGTTGGTTGCTTCCTGTGTGATTTATGATCCCTGACTGACTTAGACCCAGATGAGGACAGAAAAGATAAGGACCCAGGCACTCGAGCTCCTGCGTGGCCCCTCCGCTAGGGTGTGCTGCCCGCTAGGCAGTCATGGATCACCAGCTGTGCAGGGTGAGGGCGGGGTTCTGGGAGGCAGACTGGGCAAGGAAACTTCTCACAGGTCCCCACTGACAAAGAAAAAAGAAACTGCGTGTGTATGGCCTGACCCTCATGTCTCTCTTTTCCACCAAGGCAGGTCTCGCCTTTGTTTAGTAAATGCCTTTATGGAGGGCTGGGGTTTTGGAGAACTTGTGGCCAGCGCTTGGGGCTTAGGGTTTTAATCAGAGGCTGGCTGGCTGCTTTACCTAGGGCAAGGCATAATTGCTGCATGCCTCAATAGTTTCATTGATACAATGAGGTTAAGAATATTTACTTGTCTCCTAGAAATGCAGTACAAAACACTCCCATGTTACAGCACTAAAAATTTTGCCTGATAGAATATTTCTCTGGAGTTTTTTCTTTTCCCCAGAAGAGTAATGGTATTTTTATCTTGATTTCAATATATCAATATGTGATAACATTTCTGAAAGTCTCCTTCTGCTTTTTGCTATTTGTTTTTTCATTTCGTGTATTTGTTACGGGGTCTCACTATGCACTTGGCACTCCTGTTTTCAGCCTCCCTGGTGCTGGGACTACAGGTGTGTGCCCCACACCCAGACTGGGTCCAGCTGAACACACCCTGGAGGCAGGGCTGACACAGCTTTGGATCGGAATCAAATCCTGGTCTCTGTGCTTGCCTAGGCAGGCACATAGTCCACTAAGCTATCTTGCAGTTCTTTTTTAAACTAGAATTTGAAAGACATTTGGGGTCCACAATCAAAGGACAGCATGGAAATTGTTGCCATAAATAAAGTTTAATAGCATGTAAGAAACTGGTACCCACAGCCCAAGGCAACTCAACTCATTTAAAAGATACCATCCAAGCAGAGTGGTTTGGGTTGCCTTTGCAGACCTGCTGAAGAGTTTCCTCCAGAGCTACTTGCCAAGGAAGCCACGCGTGAGCTCATGGTGAGCTCTGTGGTACCTGAGGTTAGGGCCTAGCAATGGTCACATTGGTCAGGTGCACGCTTAGAAATGGCCTCTCTCAACTGGAATTGTCTTACACTGACCCCAGGAGTGGGCATGACGTGTAGAAAAAGTGTTTGTTTATATCTCTAAGTCAGATGTCACACCCAGTGAGTCCATTTTCCTGTTCCTTTAGTCTGACTTGCCGGTGGTGCCCACCTCTGCAACCCAGAGCCACTTTCTGAAGCCTCTTTCCTGGCCGTGTTTTTCCAGGGACGGCTCAGTTCATGGTGCACTATTTTTATTTTTTAGTTACATTAACGCTATGAAATAATTAGTCAGCTAATTAATCTGGTTTACAAGCTTTGTAGGATTCTTCAGCTGTCAGTCAGGCCCAGGCCCGAGGCCTCCATCTCTCTGGCTCTCCAGCCCATGTGATTCTCGTTGCCATGGCTACTGGCTACATCTGCTGACACCCCACTCTCTATTTATTGCTTAATTAAGAATTTCACGCTCAGCCCTTATCTGCCTCTAAGAACAAGCGCACACTGTTAAGAAATTCCAAATTTAGGCCTGGACACAAGGAGAGCCTTTCTTATGGGCTTGGCTGCTTGGAGCCTCTCTAACGATTCTCAGCATCACAGCCGCCACCCTTCAATCAAAAATCATTAAATGGGGCAGAGATAATGAGCATGTAGCATATCCAAAGGAGGATGTTTGCTTGGTCTGAGGGAGGAAAAGCTGCTAGGCCCCATGCTCAGCTCCACTTCAAAGAGAGATGAGACCCCTCATCACTGGGGCCTGATAAAGCCCCATTTGTTCTGGGCTTGACTTATGCAAAAGGTCTGGCCATTCCAGTCGCATCTCCCAGCCCGGCCCGGCCCCCGCCTATCGCCTCCACCTTTGCCAGCCCCCTCCCTGGCCTTCTGCACACTCGTGTGTCAGCTCTTAGGCAGCTGGGTCCTCCAAAGCATCAGGCCAAGCGTGTAATCACCGACTTCGCACTCACAATGGCCACTTGTCGGGGGCGGCCAGGAGGAGGTCTTCCGCACAATAGGAGCACAATTATTGCAGCTGCTAGGGAAGGCTATGCTTCTTCCTGTAGCAATAGAATAGGACTTGCCCAAAACAGGAGGCCAAGGTGTGGGGAGGCGGGCAGGGGTGGAGAGGGGTGGAGAAAACAATCTTGAGTTGATTATTCATGTTTTGACTCCTGGAAGCCCAGTGCAGAGCCCGTGGGGTTCCAGCAGCTGCTCCTACCCAGCCCTTCTCTAATAATTGTACATTCTGTCCGGGGTCAGCTTACTTTTGACCCTGTCCTTTTATATTGGTAAAAGGCTCTTTGGGGCAAACTGTGGGGTTGTGGCAGTGCCCATTAAATACTAGGCCCCTTCCCCTTGCTGTACCTCCACCCAGCCAGCAGCCTGTGATAAATTCCTATCAGATGCTGCCCCATTCTCCACTGTCCTCTCAGATTCACACAGCCCCCATCCTCCCAGCAGCAGTGTGGCAGGCCGAGCAGGGACATTGTGTGGGTGGCAGCTGAGAGGAGCCAGTCCCTCTGTGAGGCTCCCGCTGCAGTGCCTTCTTTTGGTCCCCCCAGAAGAGCCTGCCCCTACGGTGGGCTGGCCAGTGAGATCCAGCAGACACCCCTCGTAAAGGATGAGGCTGGGTTGAGGAGCCAGGGCTGGGGTCTCCATGGCAGGGGGGTGTGGGTACAGCAACAGATGGATTTTATTCCGTGGGCCAAGTCACTGTGACGAGCTCAAGTCATGCTGTACAGATGGAGCAGCAGAGAAGAGCCTGCCGATAGGCAGCTTCCCTGAGTCAGAGGCTGCGCTCTCATTCGGGGCCATGATGGCCGTCTAAGTTTTCTATTTTCAGGACCGGGACTCATCAGTGGGGCTGGCAGATCCTGTGCAGTTCCTTCAAAGGAATCTTGTTAGGATCTTGAGAGGGCTCCGACATCTCCCCAGAGCTCTTGGGAGGGTTTTGTCAGCAGAAAGGAATCATAATCTTTTGCAACTCTGTAGCCATTCCCACGCCGAAGCCCTCTAAGGCAATCTATAGTGTTCTAGTTAATAAATTAATTTACATTCTTATAGAAAACTCATTCCCCAAAGATCCCCAAGGACTTTTACCAGTAATGTAGAAGATTGACTTGAGGGAAATGTACTAAGCTTTTCAGTAAAGATATAAATAATGGAACAGGAACTGGGCATGTGAGAAAGGATTCTGCCTTTTGGTTAGAAGCATTTTCTCCAAAAGGAAAAGAAGGGAGGAAGGGAGACAAGCAAGGTGAGAAGGAAGCAAGGGAGGGGAAAGGGAAGGAAGCAAGGGAGGTGGGCAGGAAGGGAGGGAAGATGGAGGAAGGAGGAATAAAGAACTCAGAAGTCAGAATTAAATGACTTTTTAAAAATCACTCTGGCTTAGGCTGCAGAACAAGCTGCTAGTGATGCCAACTAGCCAGCTTCATGTCACACAGGTGACACAGGTGGTGCAAACAGCTTTTCTGGCTTTGGGTTCAGTGCTTTATTTTTTTATGTATTTGGGACAAGGTCTACAAGGTCTCATTATGTAGCTTGGACTTGTAGTGATCTTCCTATGTTCAACCTCCCAAAAGCTGGGATTACAGGTGGACACCACCACACCCAGTCTCAATTACTCTCTCTGTGTCCCTGGGGTAGGGCTAGCACGGCATGCTGGGGATTGAACCTTGACTACTGTACTCTGCCTAAGCAGGTGCTTTGGTCTACTGAGCCATCAGGCCAGGCCTAGGTTCAGTGCTTTTTCGTTTTGTTTTATTTGATTTTTTTTTTTTTTTTTTTTTTTTTGAGGAATGGGGGATTGAACTCAAGTCCTTGTGCTTGTCAGGGAAGCGCTTATTCCATTGAGCCATCTCCCCAGCCCTTGATTTTATTTCTTTTTTTTTTTGAGTCAGGGTTTTGCTACATATTTCGAGCTGGGCTTGTGCTCACTTTGCAGCCCAGGGTGATCTGGAACTCATGGTGATCCTCCTGTCTCAACCTCCGGAGGGCTGAGATTGCAGGTGTGCCACCACACCTGTTTCTGAGTTCAATGCATTTTAAAGGATACTTTAAAAAAAGTTAATCTAAGTGTGTATACACCTCTCCTCAAACAGTTCTTTTTCCTTCTATTTACAGAAAAGTCTGCAATTGCTAGCTACCTCTGTGTTTCCTAAACTCCAGACAGCTGAGTACAGCTTGTGCTTGTCACATTCTATGCCTCTGTAATGTGTTCTTAAATCAATTTTTGCACTGTCTTTTAAAACCTACCTTCTTATGCAACACATTGCACAAAACAAGTTGTTTTTCTAAAATACATGCAACCCATAGCCACTACAATAAATGTTATGCTGTAAAATCATCACTGTGCATTCCACAGCAATAAACCCACCACAATCCACGTGGCCTCGGTTAAACTCGTACGAGGCTACCTTTCAGAGCAGCAGTCTCTTCATCTGTGTCTGCGTTCACTTGCGAAGGACACTTGCTTCTGGGAACAAACCACGTTTTGAGTACAGTTATAGGATTCCTGAAGTGTGAAAGTCTGCGTTATAGGAACACATTCCTCTTGGTGCCGTAAACATCTCTCGGAGTCAGAGTCACAATTATTATTGTTCCCTGAGTTCATTAAGGAGGCTTAATTGAACTAACTCTCAGGACTCTGGCTAATGTAGTTTTATCTATTGATGTCTTTATCAAGTTCTTTTATAGTTAAAAAAAAATCACACTCTTCTGTGAATGAATATTACTGGAGCTAGTAGAAGACCTAAAGGTATTCACAGGATTTTCACATATTTCCACAAAAGTCTTTTTAAAGCTCACAGGTTAGTAGGTCCGAGGTGACTTTCATGGCTGTCTCTGGGAGACAGGAGTGCTGTACAGTCAAGAACAGTCCCCGGGCACCAGCGGACTGGAGACGCTCCTGAAGACGAGTCCGGGAGGTCCGCCTCTGGGGACGAGCCGAGCTCACTGAGCGGGAGAGAGAAGCGGAGGAACAGAATGCAGGGGTGTGAGGGACGTGGAAGACTGGTGGAGGGGGCAGCAGACCCCGCAAGCTGAGGTGACCGCCGAGGGGCAGGAACGTGCCCACAAGTTGGCTCAGGAAGCCAAGGCCAATAGTTCAGTGCAGACAGAGGCGGAAAGCAAACCCTCCAGGCGAGGCGAGAGTGGATAGACTTGGCACACATCAGCTGCAGGTGTTGTTTTATGTTCTTTCACCGTGTTGTCCGTAGCCGGCTCCTATGTGACATCCGCACACTGCAGCATGGCATGAGAATAAACACGATCGGCAAGGAGAGAGTGGGCTCCGAGTGGAAAGGAGAAATAGGGGTGAGGTCTGCGGCTACAGGGGTGGAGTTTGCTTTTTTAAATGAACAGGCATGTATTACTCCCTATGAAATTTTAAAGGTGCATTAGATCTGGTTGGGAACAGAACTCACATTTCTTCTCCTTACATCCTAGAGAGGACGCAGCGCCCCAGCCCGGCACCTCGCCCGGTCGGCACTCACGGCACATCCAGCTGAGTAGCTCTCAGATGCCGGTGCCCGAAGCTTATTCCTCAGCAGCTTTCTCCCTCTCTCTCCTCTAAGTCCATGTTTCTAGCAATCTGAGACCAAGTAGCACTCATCAGAGGAACTTGGCAATCATTGACCCGATGTCTTTTTTGCTTTTTGAAGACCAGTTTTTACAATCTGGAAAAGATCGACTACAAAGATGCTTCATTAAGGTGGAGTAACCATTTCCATAGTACAAAGTCAAAGATGTACAACATCGTAGTTTGCATCAGGTGGAAACCCTCCCCAAGTCATACCTTTATTTTTAAATGATTTTCATCCCTCTTGGTGTTTACTCAAATGGGAAATGAGGCTTTGCCTTTACAGAGTCAAAACACCTGGCGAAGTTCAGCAGCTCTCCTCAAGTTGCTTGCACGTGCAGTCCGACAGCTCAGCATGACTAGGTGCAGCTGCGAAAGGAGCAAAAGGGTATTTCTCGAGGCTTGTTAGCTGTCACCTAGAATGACGAATATACCTAATGATGGTATTGATCAGAGTGAGTATTTATTGTTCACCGTGTGCCAGGCCCTCCTCTGTGTTCCATCGATTACCTCATTGCTTTCTCCCGAACTACCCTGTGAGGTGAACAGGAGACAGAGCTCACTTGCAGAAGCAGCACAGGAGGCTCCGTTGTTCAGTGCCCAGGTCAAAGATGCTGGCCTCCACAGCTACATTCTCCCAGAGGGCACCCTCTGTTATCTTTTGTGACCTTAGAAGTTGTGTCTGAGAAGATTTTTCTCTTGGTTTATTCTCATGCGCTGTGAACTAGCCCAACAGGGACAGGGAGAGTGGTGATACAGGAAATTAGACTTGGATAATTTTTCTACTTTTGATAGCTTTTTCTACCTTCTATGATGCTGAAACTACTCTGAATGGCATTCACACATTTAATAGCAATAGAAAGAATGGCAAATTTTCTATAAACATTTCGGTTTCCTAGCGCCTGTGTGGGAAATCCTTCTGGGCGTAGGACCATGTGTATATGCAGGACAGAAGGGCTGCAGAGGTTGCTCAATTCTGAAGACACATGCAGGGCAGTGGGAAGACTGAGGACAGAGGCTGAGCCAGGAACACTTGGATTCCCAAAAGCGGAGTCTGGAGAAGGAAGAAGGAAGGGACAGAAAGAACACAAGGGACACGCGTCCATGGCAGTCAGGCGTGTGGAGGGCTGCTGTCTTGGCCATTGGAAGAATACCCACAATCACCACCACACACAAATGCTTATGGCATCCTCTTACACTCAAGGGATTTGGGGTGTACTGATTGCTTTTAAACTTTCCGTATATCTAGTTGGAAAAAATATTGCCATTTTTCTTTCCCCCAACCATTCCTCTTATAGGTATAATTTCACTTATTTGGAGTTGGGCGAGTCCTTATAAAATGACTGGAGTCCCTTTGAAAAAGAAAGACATGATGTGCGGCTTTTATTACATGCCTTACCTCAGTGTTTTTTTTTTTTTTTTTTTTTTTTAGCACGGTCTCACCATATAATTCAGGGTGGCCTTGCACTCACTATGTAGCCCAGGCTGGTCTCAAATCTGAGGTAGTCCTAAATCCTACTCCCTTAGCCTCCTGAGGGCCAAGATTATAGGCATGTGCCACCACACCCAGCTGCCCACCTCAGTGGTTTTGTCCTAAGGAAGAGGGCACAGACATAGGGTGCATATGCTGTTTGGAAATTATTAGAAGAGGACAACTTTTATAACATCTCTGGATGAACTTACTTCTTTTTCCCTGACATATCTGAAGTATTTTCTCATTTGTCTTTCATAAGCTTTGACCCTATGACAGTATTCAATTCTTTTGCCTGCGGAAAAACAGTCTATTGTTGCTGCATTTTGCAGGTCTTCCGATGCTATTTTGGCCGTATTGTCTCCTTTTCTTCTAGAGAAACCTTTATCTTTGTTCCTCTTCCCTCTGCCTCTGGGGGAAGGACTGCAATGTGTTTACATGGTGACTTGTGTCTTAGGCACCCAGAGTGGAGCCCTTTAAACTTAGGATTCTAAACTGGGGTATGAAAATAGAGGCATCCCTAACAATACCTAGGGCTGGCATAGGAAAGGAAACTCCCAGCCTGCCACACATCTCGTATGAGTTCATGTTCTCTAAAATTGAAGAATGAATTTTAGGAACAATAGATCTAAAGGGTATGTTATACTTATTGAAAGAATTAAAGTTTAGGTCTGAGAAAGGGAGAGAGGGGGTCCTGAGTGGGTTTCCTAGGACCCACCTTTTTAAAGGGACTTTTATAGAGCAAATCTACAAGATGAGGTGAGTATTGCGTGGTAGAAAAAAAAAAAAGGAATTTCAAGGTGGGCAGGAGGTGGACTGCAACTACAGTCAAGACATAAAGTTACCAGCAGAACTGTATAGGTAAAATTGACTAAATGGGAATCAAATGGGGAAGTGAGGCAGCTAGAAAGTGGGCATGAGTACAGGGTCTTTTCCCATGGGGGTTGGGCTAGTGGCTCTTCTCCATTTCCTCAGGGTGGTGCACACCTATTTAGAATGTCAATCCCTGATGTCCATCCCCAGGGATGTGTTGAGTGCATTTGTTTCATCTTTTGTCTTGAAGTCTGGCCCACAGCAGCTGTCTGTCTCTCCCACATCGGCAAGGTATCTCCTCTTCTGATTACTTCTTCAAAGGCATAGCCTTCTCTGACTGCCTATAATACTTTTATCTACCTTAGGTGCCTATGTAAGATACATGAGAAACAGCCCTCAAAAATTGGAAGATAGAATTTATGGCTCAGTGGTAGAATGTCAGCACAGTATGTACAAGGTTCTAGGCTTGATGCTTAGTGCCACAAAACACGTTTGGAGACAAAGATAGTATAAGAGACAAAGATATATTTAGAGACAGGGTCTCATTATGTTAATGGTGCTATTCAATAGTTACTGAATTTAATACAAATTTGGAGTAGATGTCACAGGATGGCATTTGAAGTACTTGCCATAGTACAGCAACTGAAGTGCTTTTAACTTTAGAGAATGATATAGACATGTGGTTGAACTAGACCTTGTTAGAAAAAAGAGATGGTTGGCTGGTAACATTATTATTATTATTATTATTACTTTTTTGAAGTTAGAAAGTCGGTACAATATGTTAAGAGGAAGAACATATTACCGTGTATCTAGTAATCTACGAAGATGTGACAGTATAAAGAAAAAGAATAAGGAAAAATATATATATATTTACATACATTTACTTTGATTCAGGGTCTTGCTATGTCATTCTGGTGGGCCTTGAGCTCCTGGAGAACTTTTTGCCTCAGCCACCCAAGTGCTAGGATTACAAGTTGTGTGTAGCACACCCATTGTGTAAAAATTATGAAATGATAAAATTATCAAAATGAGAGAATTGGAGAGATTGCTTATGGGGCACTTCAGTTGCTGTTTTCTTTGTAGTGTTTTGAAATTTATGCATTGCTATTAAAAAGAATGATTTGGATTTCTCCCAAGGGCTGGGGACCTCTCCCATTGTGTGATGGAAGAAAGGTTTTAGGGTCCTAGGAAAACAAAGGCAGAGGGCTTGGCTTTGGGCAGCTTGAGGCCCTCTGGGATGGGGGGGCCTGACTTCAGGACATCTGATAAGACAGAAAGGTAATTAACCAATAAGAAACAAGGTGTTACTGGAAAAATGAAGTTCATGCACCTGATTACTAATTAATCAGGCGTGAGAGCACCTTGTAGATGTTCTCACTATTTAATTATAGCAGCCTCTCTTGGAAAAGAAGCATATGTTCCCAGCTTAATCTACTGGTTTATACTGACATCAAATTGTCATTATCAGAAAGAACCAGGGCTTTTGATTATTTCCACTAATTTATTGAACACTTAAAATTAATGAACCCCAGGCCTTTTAAATGTGCTCAGTTGCTTTGGAAGATGGGAGGAGAAAGGCGGGTGGGACAAGCCTTCATTAAAAGGACAATTTGTTTGGATAAAGGTAAAGAAAATACATTTCATGGGTGATCTAAACTCCACTGGTGAAAGACAAGAGAATTCTCAGACCTGAGCTTATCAAAGGATGGGGAGGACTTGGATGTGAGAGGCGGCATCCCAGGACGCCGCTAGCCTCCCAGACGCGGACGGGCAGGCCAGAT
Source organism: Ctenomys sociabilis (assembly GCA_004027165.1). Taxonomy (NCBI): domain Eukaryota; kingdom Metazoa; phylum Chordata; class Mammalia; order Rodentia; family Ctenomyidae; genus Ctenomys; species Ctenomys sociabilis. The sequence continues at coordinate 15,524 of PVKA01015309.1, forward strand.
GCTTCCCTCCCTGGGTATTTATGTGCCTGTTATTGTAGAGAGTACCACAATGACATGTATTAAATAAAAGCAATATACATCAAATATTGGAAATCAATTGTTAAATTGCCAAGGCATTTTTCCTTATTGTGAGCACTTAGTGAGGCTGAGAAGAATATTCCATGAAGCCATCTTTTCTACAGGCGTGTGTCATTGGCTTAAAGATGATTTTTGGCCCCCTTCATCCTATAGACTTCTGTGTTCAGTTGCAGGTGCAGATCAAGTTCATGTGTTTGTCCTGGTGGAGGAAGGCGCAGCATCCCCGACGACTGCTGGTGAGTATTGACTCTCAGTGCAGGACCCAGGGTAGGGGTGGGGCTGGTGGAGGGTCCCCTGAAGTTACAGTGCATCTTGTCATGGAATTTACTGTAGGCTAGTGTCAGCCCTGCTCCTCTACCTGCCAGCTGTGTCTTGTGGTGCCCTATAATTAAAATATGTGTCTCCATGTCAAAGAAAGATATAAGGGAGCTGTTATGTTTCAAAACAACAGAAAGTAAGAATTGAAACATGTATATAAGCACATTCATAAATTATGGACCATATGTGTGCAGGGGACTGCAGAGCTGCAGATGGGCCATTAGACCCTCTCCAAACAGACAAGGAAATCCAGGGAATCTCTAAACTTTAATTGTTCCTGGTAATGTCAGGAAATTGGTATAAATAAATCCTTGCCAAAAGTCAGATGGCTCTGTGAAGCCTATCTAACTCCAAGAAAACAGAACTCTTGAAGAGCAAATGTCTTGCAATTGCTTCCTAACACATACCAGTGTTCATGCTGTCTGTCTGTCTCAAGTAGCTTTCAGGAGGCTACATCTTTTCAAAAGCTGAGTTTTTCTGTGATTTTCAGTATCATTTTTATGTTTGGTCAGGGCAGAGCCCCTGCTGATGGGAAAGTTATCTAATAATTCTTCCATGTCCTAAATAAAAAGGCCCTAAGTAAAAGGGCTGAAAGTACTGGAGACAACCTTAAGCTAGAAGAACTGATGGCTTCTGCTCATGGTTACCGTAACAGAAAGAGAGCAGGCCAAGGGTGTGTTCCAAGCAGATCCCAAGCCCCCAGCACACTTCATTCTTACGGCTTCTGCCTTTAATCTCTCTTTCTCCCTCAGGGCTTTGTTAACACAAGGCTCCGTGTAGCTTGTCAGAGATCTCACAGTGGGCTAGGTGGAGTGGTCTTGGGCTACATGGGGTTCTATGGTCTCTTGAAGATGTCAAAAAATTATTTACTAGTTATTAACAAGGAAGAAATATCCTATAATTCTCTCTTCTCAAAAGTCCTACATTCAAATTCTGTATGAGAGTGGGTGGATTGGGCCCTTATTTCTTTTTAAAAATGTCTGTTAGTGCTTGTTTGCCATGTTCAATGTTTATGCCATCTGCACAGAGTAGGTACACGCACCTGACACACTTTAATCCCTTTTCTTACCCCCTTTCTCTCCAGGCACCCGTTGGCATCTTGTAATCTTCTTTCCATCTGAGACACGTCTGTCTCCCTGCTTTCTATTATTCAGCTTTATTTTGCTCTTTACCTGTAATTTAGGTTGTTAATATAACAGAAATCATGCAATATTGATTGTGTAGAGAACATAGCTTTTGGATAAGGTTTTGTACCCGACCACTTAGTGAATGGCGGAATAGCTCTTGATGGCCATTGATGGTTCAACCGGCCCATTGTCAGGGTGGCTTGTCACTCAGCACCTACTGCAGAGAGTTCTGTGTCGAGCACTCTTTGAAAGCAGAGCACAGTGGCCCATGACTAGAGACCCCCAGGAGTCTGTGAAGCTGGGCCGTGCTTTAATTCTTCAGTGAATTACAGTATGCCAAGCAAACACAGAGCTGATGCTCTATGGAGTGGTAAATTTTAACAAGAATGAGACCTTACTGGGCTTCCTCTCTAGTTTGGTTTATTTTCCATATTCAGTCATATATGCCAAGATAGTAAAGCCATTTACATAGGCATATCACTAGTCCCTGGCTGAACCATTTATAAGGACTTACCAGTAGTCCCTAGCTGGATGTAAGTAAGAATTCACATGTCCTGACTCCGTCTGGTGTTATTTCTGCTGTTCCATGTAGCCTCTGACTCATTTAAATTACTTGGGGGCACTTACTAACTTATTAACCTATAAGTTAAAATAAAATCTATTTCTAGTATTCTGATCTTTCATAGTTTGGGATAGAAAAGTGTTCCAAAACACATAAAATTATGAAGTTAGTATGCTGTCACTCCCTCTGCAGACTTCTCAAAAGACTGGCCCATGCCTAATGAGTTACAAATGTGGAACAGATGAACAGTGAAGACATGGACGGTGATACATAGCTTGTATTCCAAGCTTGAGACCCTCTCCAAGTTTGCCTTCCATTCACTGACAGCTTTTTCTAGACCAGCATCATGAGGCCCATCCTAGATGCTGATCCTGAGTAAAATTCACGTACTTCAGTTTCAAGACAAGTTAATCCAGGGAATGGGAAGACAGACCAAAGGTTGACAGTCTCCTCTTAGAGCTGTCCAAGGAATTATGTGTAGGATTGGAGCTGGCTTCTTCTGGGCACCTCTACTGCATTCAGTGCACTGTAATATGGTCCCACTTAAAATGCTCCATGAGTGCAGGGCCACTCAGCCTATTCTTCTGTGGCCTGATTGTCAAATTTAACAGTTGCTTCGAATTTCTTGTCTTACCAGAACTTTGCTGTTAACTAGGTTACTTCTCTGTAGAGTAGCTTGAGTTGCTTTGTTTCTTAGACTTTAAGAAAAGGCAAACCACATATCTCCAATAGATTCTTCTTTCCTCCTTATCAGCTTTTTTTTCTTTCACTAGCTTTCAGTGTCAGTAATAGTCATTTAGAAGCATACTATTAGCTGGGTAGAAATAAATTACTGTAATAAAAGATGCAAACTCAGGAAGCATGATTGTACAGGACAATTCCCTCATCAAAATAGCCACATACAGTTCAATTTATTAGATTAAAAACAGCTACGCCTTCCTGAGAGCTAGAATGTAGATGGCAAAAGTGAGGGATGTTTCTACCATCTGTGGTACAGTGTTTAAGTGACCATGGGTATCTGAGGCTTGGCAACATCTTGGGGCCTTAGGAACACCTTGTCTGGCCTGTGTGGTGTCAGGTTGGCCACCCCAACAAGTACCTTCATTCTACCTGCTTTGATGTTTATATTCAGAAGAAAACAAAATTGGAAGAAAACTTAGGAAGCTATCACAGTATTGTTGATGAAACATATCTAAGCTTTTCTCTAGGCCTACTCCAGGCATTGTCCTACGTCCATGGTGTACTTTATCCTGTGCTGATTATGTAACTTAGGATTTGCATTTGGCTGCAGTCTCCGTCCTGTAAGTGTGTTGGGCTCCAGACCACAGCCCCTGGTTCTGTGCTGTTAGAACAGCTGAGTGCTCCCTGTGGTTCATGCAGCAGGCACTTTCTTTGTGTACCTAATGATCCTTGGAATTATCAGTCATCCACGGAGATTAAAGGGTGACTTCTAGGTACATTATGGCAGAGCCTACATGTCAAACCTTGGAGGTTAAGAAAATTACAGACTTTTAATATGATAGGCCATTCTTGGTTAAGTTACTCAGATCGTGTTTACATTGAGTTTAATGGCTTTAGAAAATGCATAGGAAAAAATGGATAAGTGATGCAAAATCACAAGGAGTGGCAAGCATAAGAACTGGATATTGTGGAGATTCCTCAAAAACTAGGATTGCAGATCTCGTTCAATCCAGCTATTCCCTGCCTAGGTATTTTTCCAGAAGAACTGAAAATAGCATACCATGTTGATACATGTGTACCTGTGTTTATAGCAGCACAAATTGTCATAGCTAAATCCTGGAAACAACACAAGTGCCCATCAGTTGAGGAATGTATAAAAAAGATGTGTTATTTTTCTACAACAGAGTATTACTCAGCTATAGAGAAAGATAAACTTGGGGCTTTTGTAAGTAAGTGATGCAACTAGAGGCCATACTCATAAGAGAAATAAGTTAGTCTTTCATGTAATGAAAAAAAGCTGGACATGATGTAATCTCAACTATATAGATGGGAAAATTCTAGAAGGAAATGCAAGTGCAAGTTTGCCAGCAGTTATCATTATGTGGAAAGATTACAGGAAATTATTATGTTCTTTTCATACATTCTCCAAATAAACCATCATAGGCCTATGTAGTATTTATAATAAAAGAAAACGCAAGCTTTTAAATATATCAAAAGGCTGTTATCCCAAAAGTGGAGGTATCTAAGAGTTGGATAATTATTTTCTTTCTAGTGATGCCTATTTTTATGAAATCTTGTATAATATTAAGAAACATCTATTTGGGAAGGAAAAACTAGCACCTGCTTCCTAAAATAAGGATAGTGTTTAGAAATTATCATCATGAAGCCTATTGCTCTTTATTTCCTAGCTTCCACCTCTGCCCCCACATCAGCTTTGAGATGGTCCCTCCCTGAAGTGTGGCAGGGCGTCGAGGAAGGCTGGGGAGGACATGGTGGCACCATCCCGGGCCCTGGCGAGGATGTCCTGATTCTTCCCAGTGAGTATAACCTCCAAGGGGTTAATCCCAGAAAGCCTGGGTCGGGCCCAAGCTGATCAGAGGTTGTGTTTCATTTATGTCATACACACACAAAGAGAATTGAAATAATATGACACTCGTTGCGGCCCTGTTTTAGAGATGAACATAGGAAGAGAAACTCATGGCTCAGTGAGATCCAGAACAAATAGTCCACCTACCACTGTTGAAAGTGAAGCAGTATTGTCCTAAAAGGGATTCAGATGACTACTAACTGGAGAACATTCCTCACTGGTCAAAAGAACCCCTCTGGCATGGAAGAAAACTATTTATACATGTTTTTTTCTGCTTTTTTTTTTTTTTTTTTGAAGTTTTACATATAGGACTGAGAAAAATGGAAAGCTTATTATGTTATCATAATTTTTCAAAATCCTAGAGAAATGAGATAGAAATAATCTTCCTATATGGCCATCCATGAGTCTAGAATCACCTCCTGGAATGGCAGTGTATGACAGTGGTGGAATCCCTAGGGCCAGGGGCCACAGAGGCTATTTGCATCACTGTAAGCCCTAAAAGGTTGGCTATCATGATACAGAAGAAAGATAATTCTTTCTTATTTCTACATTTAGTACAGGGTCTATGAGGTCCTCAGGGTCTACAGGGTCTCACTGTATAGATCAGACTGTCGTCATCCTCCTGTTTTCAGCCTCCAAAGCGCTGGCGTGACAGGTGCACACCACCATGCCCAGTGTCAACCACAATCTCAGTGTGCCCTGGAGCAGTGGTGGAGTCGGCATGGCAGGCCCAGGGATCAAACCCTGGCCACTGTGCTCTGCCTAAGTAGCATTTTAGTCCTCTGAGCTCTCAGGCCGGCCGTAAGAAAGATAATTCTTAAACTATACAAAACACTCATATTTAAAATATTCTTTTTACTTAATAGTGATTTCAGAAATTTCAGAAAAATTTCACTGGCCTGAGATGAGAACATCTTTCATAGGATAATTATATTTCCCCTGAGGTGCAAATTCCTATGGTTTACTTGGCCCCTCTTAAGGCAAGGGTTGGCATCTGCCTTGTCCAGCCATGACATAGTATTCCATAATGTCAAACATTTACTGCATACTAACCACGTGCCAGAAATTGTTCTTTGTGTGCTGATTGAATCCTTGAAATAACACCATGAAGTCAGTAGTATTGCTACCTTTATTTGTACAGACAAAGAAATAGGCCCAGGGCAGTTAAGTAACTCATCTAGGGTCACAGAGCTTTCAATTCAGCAGAGTCATAATCTGAACCCAAACAGTTTGACTCCAAGTCCTTATGTTTCAGCAAACACCACATTTTCTTTTTTAAAGGACCAAAGGAAGTATAACAAAAAGAGTAGTTATAGTGTCTGATTTATTTACAATGGCAGAATGGAGACAATAAAACAAAACCACACTGGCCTCTTTCTGGTCCTGGTCTGAACAGGAGATAGGTACAGGAAGGTATGGGCTGCTCCCCAAACCTTGAATTACTGTTATCGTCTAACTTTCCCATCGTCTGCCTCTCTTCAGTGGAGGATGTAACGTCTTGCATGAAGTACTTCATGAGTCATTCCTATGCGGAAAAGAAAAATCTGTTCTGTCTCCGCCATCTCTTTGATAAACCTTGCTATTGGATTTGCCCTGGGCTACGGTGTTTTCCACTGAGCAATCTGTTTCCCCTACCCTACACAGGAAGGAAGAAAAGCTTTTGAAGGTTGCCAAGCTTCTGGTACCCTTTGGGGCTTTTATGTTGAGGAGCAATCTCAACCATCTTGCTTGGGATTGTGTGTGACAGGATCCATCACATGTCTCCGGTCCTGGGGACAGTCTCCGGTGCAGGGGGGTACACGACAATGAACATTAGTTATAGAAGGCATCTTCCAATCAATTAGACCTTTGGGGTTTGTGTGGCAAGGGAAATAAAGACTTGAAACATACCTACTTCCCAGTTGTGAGTTTTGGTTTTCATGTGGAAAGGTAAGTAAGTAAAGAGATGTGTGTGTGTGTGTGTAGGATGGGATATTTGCTCTGCGCAGTTGCTCTCTCCTACTCTGGGACATCGTTTGCTGTTGGCAGCGCTGGACTCCATTGTGCTGCTTAGGTTTGTATTCTAGGCAGGCACTGCTGTGTTGTACCTTTTGACTTCTGACAAATCTTAGCTGATAGTTTGCCCTGCTCTGATGGGCTTTTAGTGGTCTTTATTTCCTCCACTTAGAGCTTTGCCTCTCTGAACTCTTCATCTTTGAGCTGTCTGTTTCCTTCATTTGCAGCCTATTTTGAGTCAGGTTTGCTCACCTGAGTCTGGGCAGAAGGACTGGGATGTGCTGCTTAAGTGGGCTTCATGAGCTCAGGGTGCCATCCATGACTTGATAACGAAGGTGAAGCTTTGGATTTGACAAAGTACACAGATAAGACTGTATGAATTGGTGGAAAGTAATGGCAAACCTATCAAACAGATTCCTAGGAAATACGGAGTGATTTCATGTTGGGTAGCAATTAGTGTCCTTTGAGGGCCTCATGTGTTCTGGGTGCTGTGCTGCTGAGGGACCCACATTAAACTTTTCCCTTTCAGACAACTACTCTATAAGACGATCCTGTTTTTATTCACATTTTTACAGATGAAAAAACTTGAATGCAGAGGTTACAAAGCTTGCTTAAGTTTTACCCACTCAGAAGGAAAGAAGGCTGGACAGGAAATCAGTTTGGGTCAGAGCTCTTTAGCACGTCCTACTTTCTTTTTTTAAGTTGCCATCTCTACCTGCTCTGATGGACAGAAACCAGACACACAAGCTAAACTCTCGTCTCTGTGTAATGTTTACATTGCTCTCTTCACTAGGGATAAAAGCAAAAGCACTGCCAATTGAATACGTATAGTTGTAGGATGCTCTACTGGAGGAACTGAATCTCATCAAATGCTCTTGGTAAAATTAGACTTTCCAAGTAGGAATCTAATACAGTGCGAATGCACTAGCTTTGCAGCTGGCAGCAAATACAGCCACGCTTCAGATGAAAACCCTTTTCCAGTTGTGCTTAAAAAATATTTACAAAACACTCCCAGTGTTCAAGGCACAGAACTGAGTACGTACAATCTGGGTGCCACAGGCAAGTTAGATACTGCTATAATCTCAACAGTTGGTGATTTACCTGGGTTAACAAAACAACAATGCGTAATAATACAACCAACAGCCATAATAAACACAGAATGTGTTTGGAATCATACTGTCTGGTGTGAGTAGAGGGGAAGAGGGTATAATTAAGAAGTGACAATTATAATGCACCCTGAAGGCTGTGGCAAGATATCAAGGCATGATTGTGTGACAAAAAAGGAGGCCATGAATGCATCAGTGAATACAGGCTAAACCTGAATTCGTGGTGGGGCTCTGACATTTATCAATGGTGTAACATCACTGAAGGTGAGGGTTTCCACCCTCATCTATACTAGGGAGGCTGTAATTAGTACATATCCCAACGTGAGGAAGGTTAGGTGAGGTATATCAGCGCGCACGCCCACCATTGGAGCCCTGGCAGTAATGGGATTACACTCAAAAGATGCAATTTGTAATGCATCAGGCGCCCTTTTCCTTCTACTTTCCTGTCTGCCTGGCCCCTTGGCCCTTGGTATTAGGAACACTTTGTATTTGCTTTCCAATGGCTTATTATTTAATTTTCACAACATCCTTGGGAGCTAAATAGGTAATAACTATTATTACAGTAAAAACCCATTTTTACATAATACGATTTTAATGGAACTGCTGATTTTACAAAATGAAAGTGACTGGTAAAGAAGATTTAAGTGATACTTTTGAACCTCTAATATAATTTTATGGTGTTTTGTATATTTTAATTCATTAATAAAGGAAATGTGTAGAACATTCCCATCATTATTCAAATAGAATAGCATAATTTTTCAATAAAATTCTTAGGGTAAATTGCCTATTTCCATTTTCTGGGAAATCAATTTTATGGAATGACCTCAGACCCATCCTATTCCATAAAAATAGGACTTTACTGTACTAATAAAAGATATCACTATCTTAAGTATGGTACCATTTTCCTTCAAGGCGTTCTGTCTTTATAGACATTGGATTTTGAAAGAGCTGTAAATTTTCCGCCACAGTGTTATAGGAATGGGCTGAGGTGATCATGCACAATTTGCTCTTGTGGGTCTAGTTTATGACAACTTTGCTTGAAATAAACAAACATATCTGACTACCTTTACCTTTTAAGTACTGTAAGATCTGGCCTGATACACTCTAGACATTTTTAATAGTAGGAACATGCTGTGCCTAACTTACTATGCAAATCGTAGATCTCCATAAGGAACAGTCAGTCAATGGGTAAGATGATCCATCCCTCTTTTGCTCTTCTGTACTTTGCCCTGAAATGACCAGAGAGGATTTGTGGAAGACCCTTTCACTCCTTCCTCTGAAGGAACCTTAGGCTTGGCAAGATGACACCTTTTTTGCACAGGGCAGGCTTAATGGAAGGAAAATGTTTTATATTTCTAAATGATAGGATTTTGTCTTGAAGAATACAGATATGATATCATGTAGCCTCCAGCACTTTTTGATGTGTGTGTTATGGTAGAATTCATTTTTCATTTTCTATATTACTTTGAACTGTACTTATTTGAAGAGATGAATGGGAGAGCACTGTTTTTCTTTTATAAGAGTTTTTCTGTTTGTTCTGCGTTTCAATACTTGGTATTTTAAATGGCAGTGAGGCTCATGAAAGCCAGGTAGTGTTCAAAGGCAGTGATTTTTAATGCATTTCCCTTAAATTGCAAGGCATTCTATAGACTGGTGGTATAAGTAAGATGATCACAAATTATTTTTTGAGGAAAGGAATGTTGATTAAGAACTATTGGCTTGATTTACCTTTTTCTGGGGGGTTACATCTAATTTAGGATGACTTACACACAAATTGAGATTCAGGGGTACAACACCAATTAGAGCCAAACATAAACATTGGCGATCTTTTTGTAGCTGGAGTAGCTCTCTTAAGCTTTTCTTTGTTCCATTTGGATGGAACAGGAAAGCCATACTGATACCAGCCAGCTATTCTCGATTACTAACAAATGGGAGGGCAAGAAACATAAGTTTAAACTACTGAGCTGGAAAGATAGCTTGTCAGGCTAAGTGCCTGCATCACAAGTGCAAGGACTTGGGTTTGATCCCTGGTGTTGCATGCCATGCAGCCCCTGGAACTGAACCCCCAGGCATACCATGCCAGCCACTGAAACCGGGCGTGGTGGTGCTCACCTGCAATCCCAGTGCTGGGGCAGCTGAGATAGAAGGATCAGGATAGGTCCAAGTTGTGTAGTGAGACCCTATACCAAATAAATAAATAAAATAATAATAAATAACTGGAAAAAATTACTGGTGTTCTATGAGGCCTGATGTTAGAATGTTGATAATCTGAGTATAGATGTTGAATCTCCACCACTGCCTGCCAAACCGCTGAAAGAACTAACAGTACTAAGCACGCACTTCATTTTTTTAAATGAATTGTTTTTTTTTTCACCAAGACTTAAAGTCAGGACCCCACCCTTGCAGGGCAGCGCTGTACCACTGAGCTATACCATGGCAGTACATACTGTATCTTGCTTATAATTTTGTGTTCCTGTGTTGGCATTCTTGTTTGAATTCTTTCACAAATTGTGATCAGTCCACAAGTTGTAGCCAGTTGGCAGCAGAGCTGCGTACTTAAAGGCTCAAGTTACCTGCATGCTATCAGGTGACCCCCCCCACCCCATGTAGTGGCCAGCGGATGCTGATTATGGACAGGAGCTTATGCAGAGAAACCAGCTAAGAGGCTGAGTCCTCTCCTCAGTTTCCTCTGCAGGACTGATTGTGCTTCCTCACAGGGTGGAGGCTGGACTTCAAGGAAGGGGAACTTCAGCGGAGACCCAGGACAGGCGTACTAAGGGGACTGCATGGGAGCTGCTGGCATCTACCTCAGCACCTTACAAATATCATGGCCTCCCATTCTATTGCACAGCATGCTACAGCAGCCAGCCCAAGCTTGCGGGAGGGAAAGGAGTCTCCATTTCTCATGGGAAGGAGAAGCAAAGAACTTGCATCTGTTTTCAATCTACCACTGAGCATGTCTGTCTGTGGATGTCCATAATTGAGAGCACATGTATCTGATTGAATTCAAAGGTGTTTTCGAGCCTAAGTTTGTACCTCTTCCCTATCAGGGCAGACTTGATTTAGATCCTGTTGGCTTGTGTGAGCCAGAACTTACAGAGCATGAGGTGACACATTGCTCCAAGGACCTCTTCTTCCTTCTTTTTCTTACCTATAATGCTTTCCTCTCTGCTTGAAGTGTTATTCTTCAACTCTCCAAACAAAGCTGACTCTCCGATTTATGACTACTCATTTTGAGACGGGCATGGGCATTACTTGGGATTCAAACATGGCCCAATGTGTACCTGCAGGGAGACCAGAGCCACTTCCTGGGGCAGAGGGGGTAGTTGGCACAAGGGAAGAGATGGGGGGAAGGAAACTTGAGCCTTCTATTTTGGGATAGAAATTGAAAGTCCAAGGAGATGATATTCAAGCTTTCCTTTGGTCTTACTTAGAGTGAGACAGCTGTTCCTTAAAGTCTTGTAGAGAGGAATGGACAAAAACCTGACCTAAGGGCTACTTTTGTTCCAGAAGCCTTAGCCATCACTAATATGAAGCAAACAACAACGAGGAAGGAAAACAAAGGGCAGCTATGGAAGGTACACACATTTTCTTTTCTTGCCAGTTGCTTAGAGGGGGAATATACACAGACCTTGGTGAAGATTGGTTTATAGTCAAGGGCGTTAAGATTCTGTCCTTCCCATGAGAGGAAATAAGTTGGAATTTTCAACTCCATGAAACAAATATTCTTGTAGACATTTCCTGGCAATTTACTTTTGAAATGCTGAATATAAATTGACTTTTTGTATATTAAATCTTTAAAAAAACTATAGGGATATGCTATTTAAAGTAATTTAAAGGGCTGGGGAGATAGTTCAGTAAAATAAGTGCTTGCCTGGGAAGCACAAGGGCCTGAGTTCAATCCCAGTTCTACCAAAAAAAGGTAATTTAAATGCAAAATCCTTTTAATGAACTGAATAATTAGTAACTTATTTGCTTTATTTTGAAGTGAATTTAATTGTTAGGTAAACATAAACATATATGGAAAATACAAAACTTGGTGGCTATTTAATCTCATAATGAGTAAGTCATGCAAGTATTTATATGAATAGTGAAGGGTTCTTACATGTGTTTGTGTCATTAGCCCAAATTATATGATTTTGATGCAAGAAGAGAATTTCATTCTCCTTATTTTCTACCCAGTACTGCAAATTGTTTCCTAGGATTTATGAGAGGCAACACCAACATTCAAGATTTCTGTGACATGTTTCAGACTGTCCCTGGAAATATGGCCGTGTTTATGAACCACAGCATATTTCTACTGATGTGAGCAATTCTAATGTCCTCTCTAAGGCTGTCCTAAGGCCTCTCTAAGTGTGATGCTTCCCCATAGCCAGCCAAGGTCCTGTTCTTGTAAGGATGGACAACCAGGAGAGGGAATTGAAAAATATTTTCACCTAAATATATTTTCTACACTAAAATGATAGCACAGTTCAAACCACAGCAATTCTTATTTTCTATCAGTGACAGAAAGAACATGAGAATGTAAATATATGGACACAGGTTAGCACATTTGCCCTAATCTAATTTGTCAATCTCTACTAGGCTCAATCATAGTGTTTGTTTCTGGGCTAATTAGAAGTCACTTAGAAACTTCTCTTGGGATGCAGAGTCAAGTAGGCCCTATACTCTTTACGGCTTGTTAACTTGCTGGAACTAATTAGAGTTTTACTCTAATCAAGTGTATGTCTTAAACTGTTTCTTGTTTTCACTCACCTGAGAGACATTCACTGTCCAAATCCATTAGTATTTGTGTCATAAATTGTTATTTTTAGGAGGGGCCATGGTAATTTTAGGAGGTGCACAGATTGCAATTCGAGTAGAGGATGGGAGAGTAGATTTTGCCAAGAAGGAGATGCACTAGAGACCCCAGTTTACTTTGCTTATTCCCACATTAGATGTCACTGTTTTTCAACTTCACTTCTGCCTTGGTCTCACAGAGATCTGGGCTGCCTGGATAGCCAGGCTCCCAGTCTGGGTATAACCTAGCAGGGATCCCTGAAAAACGCAACTGGTACACCTTGTTGCTTGCTGTTAGTGTGATGTTGCTGCTATAGCAACAACTTTCTCATACATAAATACTATAGATTTCTATCTGTGGATTGTATTTAGATATTTCTCAAAGGAACTAAGCATTCATCTCTTCAGGATTTTAAAACATAGTTTAGTCTTAATACAGATTCTAAGGTTCATGGTGGCAGTAAATGCACCGTGTTTACTCTGGAAAGATATATTACAAACTTAAGAGGAAAGCAGAACTGGTAGGAGGTGGCAATTTATCATAAATGCAAGGTAAAATGAGGCTAAGCTTGAGTAGAACTTTTACATGCTGGTGACCCTGAGAGGGTCATCACTAAACAAGGAAGATGCAGGGAAAGTCACTTCACAGGAAAATAACTCCAGCATACACACAGTAAATTCCATGTGCAGAAGCCTATTGTCTTAGTAGGAAGTATGGGCCAGAGCTTGCGGTGTGGCACAAGAATGGAGAACCTGCATTTAGATTTAGTCACCCTCAAAAGCATTGACTAGAGAATCGTTCAAGATCAAACAAAGGCTAGAACAAACTTGGCTATGTTGCAGAGAGATATAAAGTGTAGGGTAGCATCTTCGTGTAAATTCTCAACTAGGAGGCAGGAAATGGTATCAGGAAAGAAACAAAGGAGATTGTTAACAGCAGGACAAGGAGGTCTAAGAGCGCAGCCATCTGGAAATTGCTTGAGAATAAGCTGTGGACACTCAGGTGCCTCCTACAAATCAGATGCAGAATCTAAAGTAACAGGTCTTGCTAGTGTTGTAGCCTCATACATCTGGATTGGATCTGTGTCTTCCATTATCCACTATTATTTTCATTAGAATTATTAAAAACAGTTACGTTGGAATGAGAACACAGATTTCTTGTGTGGTAAGAAGGCTATCACTGGTTGATTCCCGGCTACAACTTTGCTAAGTGATCCCAACTAACCTGCCTGTGTGGCAGGCTCAGCCCAGTCAACCTTGGTAATTTGCAAACTCATGTCCTCCATCAGAAGCTAGAATAGGTTGCATTCTATGAAATATCACTGTCATTCCCTATGGAGGTACAGTGCTCCCTAGCCATAAAACACCATGATAAATATTTTGAGAAAAGTTTGAGGGGTCATGCATGATTCCCAGAATGAACTCAGTCCTGGAAGCTCTAAAGGGTATGTTACATAAACCACGTAGCATTTGCCCACCAGAGCACACTGATGAATTTCTGCCATTTGTTGAACACCAAGAGAAGCATCCAGAAGTGTTGGTGTTTATTATGGGATGTTGACATCAGGAACTAATCTCTTCAGATCATTAATAACTTGAGTGACCAGTTCCTCTGATTTGTCTGGGTCTGAGTAGCTTCCTCAGATACAGGACTTTCAGTGGTAAAACCTGGCAAGTCTGAGGCCAACCAGGACATAGGGGTTACCCTACTAAAATCACCCCTGAAAGTTCATACTAAGCCTATATCCAGTGATTTGTACTGTAGCAAACTGGCTGAGAGTTAATGAAACACTTCCTCATTTTAAACACATACATTTTTATTATACCTAGTTTTAGTCCTTCAAGAACTTGGTCTGGCAGAACTAATATTTTAGAGGAAACAGGGCGTTTCATCAGGAGAAGGGGACCTGAGTGGTTGCACATGCGCCTTTTCTTCCTGGTGAGTGGGGAAGCAGAGCCAAGGCGGGAACACTGCCACGGAGGCTTTAATGTGCAGCCGGGCTTTATTCCCTTGCTCTAATCAAATTACTTCTTATTCTCCTTACTTTATGGTACAATTTCCATGCAGATATTTTTGGAATGTAGAATTAAATAATTCATGATTTCCCTCTTATTGGCTTAGGTAGCGCTGCCATTTCTTGAGTTGATTACTCTCAACTCTGGGGCTTGGAGGGGGCTTTTGAGCATTCTCAAAAGGACAGAGGCTTAAAGGTAAGCAGGTGGCCACATGAGCAGGCGCTGCAGGTGCTGACGGGGAAAGAGGCGGCGTGGTTGGACTGCCCCTTGGGTGAGTCTGTATGGCACTGCCCAGCAGTTGCTAATGTTGTGTCCAGGTTTGCTGAAGTCTACTGAAGCCTCAATCAATTCTTAGAGTAATGTCTTTGACAAATGGAACAAAACAGGATTACAAAAGAAACCAGCTATAGTGATACAGCTGTGAAACTATTTAAGCGTTGTGGTATAATGATATGCTCTCGTGAGGATTCAATAATAATTATTGCTAATTGTAATACAATTGTGATTTCAATGTCATCCTTGCTGGTATTCTCCAGGAAGGGCTGCTGTAAATTTTGCATGAATCCCATGGAGAAGGAAAGGCCCATTCTCCTCCTGTGGATCTTTGCTGGGGTCAATGACTTGCTTGAAAAGTTCTGGGAGGCCAAAGGCGAGGTTACCCAATGATGCTTCTGCTGAGTGTCTCCCTGGCTGCTGGGATGTTCTTTATGAGAATGGTCCTTAGGCTGTAGGAATCACATGAGGAGGCCCACATCTGCCATGCTGCTTGACAGTTCCAGGTAAACTCCAGTGAGGGGCTAACGTTAATTTCCTGACATGGATATTTCAGATATTTGGGACAGTTGAGCCCAGACAGTTGAGTCCAAATACTAATGCTTCTGAGGCTTTCTTTCTTTCATATCAAACACACTATGGATCTCTAATTTTATCCTTAGGGTAATGCCACTAGGAATTTGTTGTGAGTATTAAGTAATATTGCTATAGTGGTGGAATCTTTTGTTCAGTTCATTAGGGTTATGCTGGGCACTAGCAGAGTCAATGCTCATTATGACTGGACAGAGCTAAAGGAACTGACATAATTTGAAGCCCTCTTTGAAATAAGCATTGTCTCTTCTCCAAAATTGATTTGTACTTCTTTCATAACTGCCATTTGCAAAGTATGTTTCTTATTGAGTTATGAGTTCAGAAATCATGTCTTAGTTGAGCAACTATTTACTGGACATGTAACTTATATGCCAGACATTTGGCCTCCTGCTGGGGACAAAATGATAAGCTACATAGTCCCAATAGCTACCTGCATCTTTTGCTCAGCGGGGACTGCAGAAATGTGATCAGACAAGCAGTGACTCGCAAACCTCACATGTGCTACAGGAAACATTCAGAGTGTGGCGAGTGTGCGGGCATAGGGGTCAGAGTAGAAGTGAGCCCAATGACGATTTATAATGTAAGATGTAAGACAATCATTTTGCTGCTAGTGAGCACTAGCAATAAATCTGCCCATCACTTCTCAAAAATGTTTTCTCGGGCTAGGGAGATGGCTCAGTGGAATAAATGCTTCCCTGGCAAGCACAAGGGTCTGAGTTCAATCCCTGGTTCCACAAAAAAAAAAAAAAAAAAAAAAAAATAATACTGAAAAATGTTTTCTAAGAAACTAAGGCCTTTCGCAGACCACATGGAAGAGAAGACAAGCAAACAGGCCCTTGTGTGTGAAGCAGAGACAAGTGGCTTTCTTTGCATGTGATGTTTGCAGAGCCTTTCACATGTTCATCTAAATTGTGTGCCTTCTGGGGGAGATGATCTGTTTGCTGTTCCTCAAGTGTCTCTCACCACGTAACCCCTTTATTACAGAGCAAACTCATCACATTGTTTCAGGACAATGTTTTGAGTGTAAAATACACTCGTGCCAGATAGAACAACTATCTGGGCGGGACATTGGTCTGGTTATTGGTAAGATCACCTCTTCTGTGAAGTACAAAGATCCAGCAAATGGAAGTTGATATCTTCCATAAAATCACTGTTTCCTGATATCATGGGGCTGCCCTTCTATCTTCTTGCTCTGCAATTTGTTGCTTCCATTCACAAATTCTCTGTGACTCCTTGTATCTGTTGGCGCGCCAGCCATCACAGGCACTTTCCCAGCCCGAGGGAGTAGAAGGGATTCTTTGTAGAAGTTTTACAGAACTTTTCTGTGTATATCTCATTAGTCTAAACCTGGTCAGATGGTCTTATATGAGCATACAGGAGGCTGGGAAATGTGGTCTTTCTTCTACATGATCGTGTGCTCAACTGAAAATCTGAGTTCTCAGGATCAAGAAGGCAAAAGTAAATCTTGAGAATGCAAGCTCCCTGCCACACAGCTTTCTTTCATTTAGAGCTGAGAATGGGCTCAAAGAGAATTGCCTGGGAGCTCAGAAATCCTGGCCATGGTACAGAGCCACATCTTGGCCTCTGGATTCCTTGGTCTCTTGAACTTATTGCACTGATCCTGCATAAACATAAGAGAGGAATTAAACTGAGTCTGTGAAGGCTGTGACAAGGGTCAGGGCCTTATAGACAGGCGACACCCTTGTATGTCCATCTTAGATGAAAGGTGGGAGTGTAGGTTTCTTACATGTGTTTCCTGAGATTTGGAAATTCGTGATCCCTGAGTAGTGAAATGCTGTCTGGTGTGCAGCTCTTGGCTCCAGCTCATTAGTTGGTTGGGACTCTGCTTGCCTGGCAGCTCTGGGTTCTGGCACCTGCTCGTATTTAAGTTCTAGTCTTCACATCTCACATCAGTAATGCTGCACAAGCTCCAGATCACCCAAAGCATCTGTTTGCTTCTCTTTATTTGCATAGTGACATCACCTGATGCAGTTGAGTGTCTCAAGGCTGCTCCAGCTTGGTTGTGCTGGGGTTTTCTCTGGTTCAGCCACAATGGGCAAAGTCTAGTGGTGGCGTTATGGATAGAAGGTGGCTGCAGAGCTTCATGGGGAAGCTGCGCAGAGGTGCTGGGCATTGTGCACTCCTGCTCAGCAGGGCAAAGGGACAGCTCTGCTATCTGAGCCCATGACTGGCATCAATGTGATCTCATCATGACCCTTCTGGGAGCAGAGCTTCATGGAAGTAGGCGTATGGGGAGGCTCCCGGAATAGTTTAGGTGCCGGCAATTCTAGTCTTCCTCACTTTGACAGTTTTTCTTATTAAAACCCATAGAAGAAGGAAGTAGGTAAGATGCAAGGAACACATGATTTTCATAAATAGGATTTCAGTTTTTCAGTTTAGTGAAACCGTTTCTAGCAAGGGGATCGATAAACATACCTCTGACACAGACCAGTTCCTATATTGTTGATTTCTAAATTCTCTGGGTGAGGGGTGGAAAGATTTGTTCTTTATGAACTAAGCAGGTCTCTGCATGCCACAGTTCTAGTAACATGGAAGAACTTCTGAGCAGAAAGTACCGCAGGAGCCCCGTAAATGTCTGATGTGGCTTTCAGGGCAGAAGCACATTGCTTCAACTGCTTTGACTCATTCGACTACTTTTCTTACACTAGGAAGGAGACCAACAGTGGCTTGTCACCCCTGTCCTTGTTTTTCCAGTTGGTGTCAGGGAGCTTTGGGAAGAAGGTGAACTTACACTTAGCGGCCCTGCCACTGTAACGATGTGGGCAGGACACCTGATTGTGCCTACATGACTCACCTTGTCTGCATTTTAATTCATTTGAGTGATTTGCTTCATTGAATGGCATGCTGATGTTTGAATTTCAAAATCAGAGTATTGTTTACTTGTTCCCTCTAAAGGGAATCAGAATAGAACATGTACTGTTATCTCTGTCAGTTTTCTCTGGTTTCTGAGACCATATACCTACCACCCAAGATGGAGGAAGGAAAGGTGTATTTAGCTCACGGTTTATGGAAGGTTTAGGCCATAGTCAGCTGGCTCCAAGGTAGGGTGGTCCAGGGCAGAGGGCAGCCATGCAAGGAGGCAGAAAAGAGCAAAAGCAATAGAAGGGGAGGGGCTCCATTCCTCCCTTATATTGTAAGCAGGCTCCGCACTCTGGGGGGCGCGCAGCGTAGGGCCCATACCATCACCCTGCCCTCCTCTGGCCTTCGGAGCTGCTCAAGTTGACACGATGATCAGCCTCTACAGCTATGTGTGGCGCTATTATATGTAGCATATTCTATCTAATATTCTATATACATTTTTAAAGTTAATTAAACAAAATATAAAAATAGAAAATTAACTTTAAGGACTCAATGCTAAGGTCATCCTTTGAACTTCAATAATGCTTTTCTCTTGTTTTATGTTGAAATTAGGTTCATCTTTATGGAAACCTATAAATCCCAATTGTCAAAAGGAGCAAGTTTGAATTGTACTAAGCCTATGTTTTGTGTGTACACATTTCGAGGGCTTCCATTGCAGACTTGTCTGTCTGGACTGCAGGGTTCTTGTGAGCTGGCCTCGCCTTCCTATGTGCTGTGTGTGCACGTCACATTACTCTTCCAGGATGGAGCTTGTTGCTCCCGCCTCTCCCATTTATGCTTGTGCTTTGCCCCTAACTTTCTCCATCTCACCTTTCTCCTTTGCCCTCATTCTCCCAGCCCCACCGCTCTCTCTCAGCGGACCCCTTTTTGTCCCTTAGCACTCCATGTAGTGTCTGTGTCTAGAAAGTGTGCTTGTGTCCCCTTTCATTCTCCTCCCCCGTGTTCCCACAATGCCTTGGGAACATTTCTGTCCTTTACCACATTCTGTAATTATTAGTCACTTTTATGTTACGTGAGAACAGATATAGCTCATCCAGTCATCATCCCTCCTGAAGCACTTCTAGGGAATTTGGAAGCCTGAAGGGGATTCGCCACTGTGCCACTAAGAATCTTGGCAAACAGAGACCAGGTGTATGAAGGACACTGGCGTCCCAACAACACCCTCAGAACTGAAGAGAAGGTGCAGATCTTGTCAGGAGAGCCTTGTGGTCTGCTATACAACCTGATTCGGGACTCAGGCAACATGGAGTTTATTTAGAATCCCCAAGCCAGAGGCTTACTATTTCTGGTAGGTAAGAGATGCGCCACTGCACAAGACAGGCTGTGCTCATTGCTTTCCCTGCTGGAGCCTTCTGAACCCTCCTGTTGCCAGTGGGGGCCTCAGGTCAGCTTGTGGCTTTCCTTTCAGGATTGGGCACACAGCTTGTCTCCTCCCTCTGCCACCTTCCAGCTGAGCATCGGCAGCCCCCCTGCAGTGGGCACCTGAGGAGCTGGGCCTAGTGTTGCTCCTAATCAGGAGCATAGAGCTCCCTGAAGAGCTGCAGCCTTCCCAGGCTGGGCCTCCTGGGGTTTAGCAGCTAGGTGTCAGCACACCTCCTGCAGTTCCAGCCAGCAAGCAGCTTGCCATCTTCTGTCTGCTGTGAAATAGTTTCAAAGGTTACCTTTTCTAATTTGCATAGTATCAGCGCACCTGTTTCTTCTGTTTGTTTTCTTTCTCAGTGAAACTATAAAGAAAGTGTGAAGGAGAAAATCCTTGCAGCAGCCACAGAAAGGGGCCTGACTATTTGGGAGCAGTTGAAGCTGAAATCCTGGTTTTGGGGAGGGAATCAGGTATCCTGGTCTGCAGGAGCCAAAGAGAAGCAGTGGCTCTCCCGTGTGCCAGCCAGAGAGGGACCACCAGGACTTGCACGTATTTAATGCTGTTTTGTCAGGCTGAATGAATCTGAAAAGCTTCCAACACTTCTTACATTATCTGATTCATCAAGGCCCCCAAGGGGCGGCTGCAGGCTGAGCAAGCTGGCCAAGGTAGTTCAAGTAGAGAAGGAAGGAAATAGTTAAAGGGTTTTTACATTTTTCTGAGAAAGCAGCGATTTGTATGGAAATCCCAGCTTTTATACATTAAGGATGGATTCTGAGTCTCTTCCCTAAAGCACTGTGAGAAATCGGGACCTCTCCCCGTCAACGTATGAAAAAATAAGTAAATAAAGGAATCTGAACCAAAGACTGTGAGCTTATTGTCAAAGCTTTGCCCACGAAAAGAGAAAGTGGAGATTAGTTGAGTTTGGGAAACAAAGCTTTCCTTGATGACAATTTCTGCTGTGCTGTATTTAGTTCAAGCCTTACCTAGAGGGGGGAGAGAACACCCCAGTTCATTCATAAGGCTACAGAATTGATTCTAAATATAGAACAAGTAGTACAAAGAAGGAACATTAGAGGCTAATGCAATTGACATTGATGACAAGCCTTAGTGCATCAGATGTACCTGTCATTTGGAGGAATCATAAATAATGATTAAATAGGATTGAATACTAGAAATGTAAAGGTTGTTCTGTGTCAGTACAGCAGGATTGGAAGTCTCTTCTCTGGCTAACTGCTTGACTTTCATAGTAAATGTTGTAATTTTCAGTAGATGGACAGCCAGTGAAATGCCAGAAAACATTTTCTTTGCCTTCTCCCCCTTGTCAAATTCAGGGCCAGCTACCATTTACACTGTAGCCTCTCTCTCTCTGACTTGTGGGAGTGGGAGTACTCAGAGCACTCCAGTTCCAGAGTGCTTAAGGCCAGGCCTTGTGGCATCAGACTGTGGAAGTGTTGTCTACTTGGGGGAATTCAGTGAGAGTGAGAGGCTAAAGCTGCCTGTAGAGCTGCAGGTCAGAAGGGTGGGCAGGGCAGAGACTGCAGAAGGAGATGAATGGAAGACAACCATTTTGATTTCTAAGAATATCTGGCTACAAGTCTGTCTGTGTATTTGGGATGTGGAGGGGGAAAGCTCTCCATGTCATCTCACGGAAGCCTCTAAAGCAAAGAATTGGGATATCTAAGCAGGCATTTAAATAATATTATTAGTATAGATAGCTAAGCCAGATCAAAATAAAGGCCGCTGGTCCAGCTGGGCCCTCAGGGAAGTCGGTAGAGAGGATGAAAACACATCACAGCCATGGCTAGAGGTGCAGCTGTCAGACCCCTGTCCTCAAGATGAGGACAGAAAGACCAGGCCTCCTTGCCTTCCTGAGAGAAAAACGATGAAGTAATATTAGCTTTCTTGGTGCCTGACCAAGACCCTTTAATTTATCTCCTGCTGATAAGGCTCTTGTCCTTTCCAAGTATGATAGTTACTGAATCTACTTTCCCCAATGGAGCAACATCATCTAAGTGGCTCAATTTGTAATCTTATTGGTTGCGCACAGTTTTGTCCCTTGTCCTATCCACCTCGTGATTTTGCTCTGTAAACCTTCCCCTGAAAAGTGGGGTATAGGTCAATACATTTTTCATGTCCCCTCCTGTCTCTGAGGAGCCATCTCCCTGTTTCATTAAATAATTCATAATCCTCACTTGTATTGTTCCTTAGAATTTATTCTTTGGTTTTGGGGAACACAAACTGGGCATATCTTGTATCTCACAGGTTTAGAGTTTCATTATTTACTGAACATCAATATTTTTGTGCATCAACCCAGGAATGGTTAACACCATGTGGTATTTTTATATAATGGAGTACTACTCAGCTATAAGGAAGGATAAATTCATAGCTTTTATAGGTAAATATATACAACTAGAGACCACACTTATCAGTGGAATAAATCAGACTTGTGTGTATAAACATTGTATTGTTTCTCTAGTATAAGAAGCTGAAAGAGTAAATAAGATCCAAAACACAAAATAGATATTGTGAAAGGGAAGTTGCTGAAAAGGAATGAGGGAAAGGAGAAAAGAAAGAAGGGCAAAGAAAAAAACATATATATATATTTACACACACAAAATGGCTAAGATAATTATACTACTAATTGCTATTCATTGAAAGGAACAGTTTGTACTTAAATTGATCAATTTTGCATGCCTATATTTGCAATCTATGCAATTACTTTGAAAATAACAATATGCAATATAATAACTATAGTTAAC
The DNA here is from genome assembly GCA_004027165.1 of Ctenomys sociabilis. Classification (NCBI taxonomy): domain Eukaryota; kingdom Metazoa; phylum Chordata; class Mammalia; order Rodentia; family Ctenomyidae; genus Ctenomys; species Ctenomys sociabilis. The sequence goes on from PVKA01015309.1 coordinate 37,916, forward strand.
TTTCTATGAAGTTGTTTTGAAATTCTGTATCATTATTTGTATTGTTTTGCTTTTCCTTTTTAGAATAAAAAAAAATTTGGAAGGCATTTCATGTATTCCGTTGTTCGTTTGTTTGCTTAGTGAGGATTGAGTCTAGTTATTCACATGCCCTGCAGGGTAAAATGTTGATAATCAGTTTGTTAAATTTATCTTCTTTACATCTAAAGCAAAAAACATGCTTGCCTGTTGTTATCAAGTGAATTTTAAGGCTATTTTCTCAAACACTTCTGGGACCATAGGAGAGAGAGGTTTGATAAACATTTATCTCCTCAACAACAAATTATTAATCTAGAAATAGGAGAAATTTTCCTTCACTTATTACATTAATACTTACATAAGAAGACCATTGTAAACTTCATAATTAGTGGTAGTTTCATCCCTGCAAAAAGGTAGAAACAAAAACAAATACCCACCATCCTTTCTATTGCTGGGGATACCAGGTACTCTAAAAGAGCAATAAAACTACAATGAAGGAGAAAACTATTAGAAATGTAATGATGACCAATCAGTTGAAAACCTACATTTTTCTAGAAAAATAAGACTCAAATGAAATACTATCCAAACAGAGAAGTCAGTCAAGGGCTGGAAATCAGCAACATACAATGTGGTATTTTTATATATTTTCAACATTTAGAAAATGTAATAAGCCAATGATTCTGCTTTTGATAGAAAAGATAAAATATAAAGATAAAACTGAGACATTAGTCCTTTTAACCCTAGTGGTCCCTGCCTGGGTGCCTAGAACAATGGAACATGTTACAATATTTTTCTCTTCAAATATTTTTCCTTGCATTTTTCTAAGTAACACATACAAATTTCATTGAAAATTGAAATCTTTGGCATAAATGAGTTAATGTCTCATGAAACAATGCCAGCTCTCATAACCATTTAATATTCCCCACAAGAAACATAATTATAATATGTACTTAGAGAATATACTAATAAAAATACAAATTGGAAAGTTATTGTTTAAAAATCTCCATTCAGTTCTGTCTTCTGTCACCCTACTTCATTTTTAGGAAACAAAGTTCCTGGATATTTTAGGTGTATCCTTTCAGAGATATTCTGCCACATTTGCAAAAACGAAAAAGATTATACATTCATTTTTATCATTCCCATTACATAAATAAAATAGTGCAAACACCTCACTTTAGAAGATAAAGTATTTTAGGGTTGGGCAGATAGCCCAGCAAACTAAAGTGCCTAGTGTAAAACCTAGTGATTAGGCAGATGTGGGGGCCGGGAGTTTGATCCCCTGGCCTGCCGGGATAGCCCTGCTCCTGGGGCACGCTTGAGCTGGTGACTGAGACTGGGCGTGGTGCTGCACGCCTGTAATCCCAGCACTTGGGAAGCGGAAAACAGGAGGATCGCTAGGAGTCTGATCCATGTAGTGAGACCCTATAGACAAAAAAAAGAAGATACAGTATTTTGAAGATTATTACACATTAATACATAAAATCCTTCATTTTTAAAGAGCTTTACTGAGGTATAATTTACATACCAGAAGATGCATCCACTTCAAGCACACATTTCATGGCTTTTAGTACCATCCATTTTAGAACATTTCATTAGTTTAAAAAGCAACCATGCATCCCTAACCATAACTCAACAATTTCCCATCTTCCCTAGCCCTAGGCAACTATTAATATACTTTTTTTTTTGGCCTAGTCTAGACATTCTATATAAGTAAGATTATACAGCAGCCTTTTCCACTTGGCAAAGGTGTTCAGATTCATCCACGTTGTAGTGTGTGCCCAGTCACTGAGAGTGGATGGATGTCGAAAGATACGACATGTGTGACATACGTGCTTTATTTGATGTGTGGAATAACAGACATCTACGCACTAATCGTATGAACTGTTACATGTACTTATGCAGCAGACATTCATTCTTGCATATTAGTTCTAAATAATCACATCAAGGCCACTTTCCCCACATATGGATTTACTTCCCCAGAAAGCTCGATAATAGATCAGCCGAAATGGCAAGGGCAGGCTAATGTTCTCACTGTGTAACTCAGAGGCAAACCGAAACTGTTCTGATCTCAGTGTGTCACAGGTATTTGAATATTAACTCCTTCTACCACCCCTGTTTTATCTTTTCATTTTGTTCTGTTATGAAAACATAAAATTTCAGAACAAAATAAGAAAATAACAAAGGTTAGTACACTATATCACTGTCTTCAATGTAGTTACTCAGAGTACAAGACATAGAAAATATTTGCTGTTATGTAGAAGAAATAGATATAACACAAAAACTTTCTTTTCAGTGGGCTCAGAGAAGCAAACAGTATAAATGAGATGAATTACTATCTATACTAAAATATATTTGAAACAATGAAATATACTATTTAGGAAGTTATTTGAACTTCTGTGTACATCCTATTTATCAATTTTTTATTTTGCTTGTTATAGAACAACATATATATGTGTGTGTGTGTGTATATATATATATATATTTGCTATATATATATATAATATATATATATATATATATATATATTTGCTTATAGAAGAGAAACCACGCACAATGTAAAATTTGTGGCTAAGTTACTTCACATAACATTACTGATGGACATACATGTGCTTCCAAGAGCAAGCTATTATAAATTGTGTTGCTATAACATGGGTTTGCACATATCCTCATAATACGCTGATTTTTAACTCCCTTGGAAAGATTCCTAAAAACAGAATAACTGGGTCAAAAGGAATTTCTGTTTTTCGAGGAGGCTTCGTACTGATTTCCATAGCTCCGTGGTGGTAAACCTGTGTGTGACTTGGTTATGTTTTTCTTTTGAGACCAAAGCTGTTTCGACTTAGGAGGTGTTTTCCTTCTCAACCTAACCCTCAGTATTCAGGTTTGACTGCAGTGTTGGCGCGCTGTGCTTAGTGAGTGGGGTGGGGTTGCTGTCTGGTCCTCCTCTCCGAGAGGCTCACCATCACTGCCGTAGTGGCCAGACCAGCTTGCGTTCCCACCTTTGGGCCACATCCTCCCGGGATTTGTTATGGTTAGACTTTTTTTGGCGATTACATTATTTCTGAGGCAAGATGGTATCTTTGTGTAATTTTCATTTGCATTTCTGTAATGCCAAGTGATGTTGTGCTTTGCATGTTTTATTGGCCATTTGTACTCTTGTCAGATCTGTCTGTTTTGGTGCCTCCCCCTTTTGATTTGGGTTTTATTTTGGGACTGTAATATTTTTTAGTCCTTTACATGTTTTTAGATGTTAGTCTTCTGTTTGAAGAATAGCTGGCAGTTTTTCCCAATTCTAAAGGTTGTCTCTTCACTTGCTTGTTTCTTTTGTTGTGCAAAAGCTTATTAATTTGATTTGATCCCATGTGTTGAGTCTTGGTATTATTTGCTGTGCTGTTAGTGTTCTGTTCAGCAAGATCTCGTGCACTCCTATGTCTTTAAGAGCTTTACTTATTTTATCTTCCTGCAGATTAAGTATTTCTGTTTTGGCATTTAGTTCTACGATGCCTTTGTTTTAGGTTAGTAGTATAAAGTATGATGTATGGATCTTGGTGCAAGTCTTCTGCATGTAGATATCCAACTTTCCCAGACCATCTGTTAAAGAGGCTCTCTGTCCTCCAGGATGCTTTCAGTCCTTTAGTCCAAGATCAAGTAAATAGATGAATGAGAATGTGGTTGTTTCTACTTCTTCTATTCTCTTGATCTGTGTGCCTGTTTTGTGTCAGTGTCCCACTGTTTAATCATGAGGGCTTTATAGCAGGACTTCAGGTCTGAGACTGTGATGCCCCTTGCTTCTTCCATTATGCTTCTGGGTCTCTTCTGGTTCCATATGAATTTTAGGATTGTTTCCTTTATACCTTTAAGAAGTACCTTTGCCATTTTGATTGGGATGGAATCAAATCTATATATCAGTTTTTGAAACATAGCCATTTTGATTGTATTGTTTCTGCCTATCAGGACAGGAGTTTTCCATTTTATGATGTCCTTTTTAAGAGTGATAACTTTCTCTGTAGAGGTCTTTTTCTTTGTTAGATTAATTTCTTTTTTAATTAATTTTATTGAGAAACAAATACCAATTAGACTGTTTCAAAACCAATTAGTAGAACAGTTTCAATAATTAATACATTACACATTACTGTCTTCACAGTAGTTATTCATAGTACAAGAAGCAGACAGGATATCCTGTCCAAACACTATTATTACAAATCTTTCTTCTCACTGAATTAAGAGAAAGTAGCATAACCACTAAGAAGACAATATGCAATGTGTTAATTATTGAAACTGCCCTACTAATCTGTTCTGAAATTGTCCCATTGCTGTTTGTTTTTCAATAAAATTATTAAAAAATAAAAAGCCTAAAAAAAGAGAAAAAGTAGCTGTATATCTATCCTAACTATTTTGCATATACAGATACAAAATGGTTCTTCATCTATATTCCCTTTTTTCGTTTAGTTTTGTCAGAGATGGGTATTCCATTGCCATTTTAAAATTTCTAAGTAAGCTTTTAGATGGTATTGTTTTCCTAATTTCTATTTCAATGAGTTCATTATTGGTGTCTAAGGATGTAATTGGTTTTGTGCTTTTATTTTATATCCCACTACATTGCTGCATTTGGTTATTAATTTTAGCCTTTCTTGCAACTTATAAGTAAAGCAACATTTCACGTGAAGAAAATGAAACTTTCACACTTTGACTTTGTCACTTCATATATTCTCCCTTTGTTCTAGCCTGGTCACTCTGGCTAGTGCCTTGAGGACTTACTGCGTAGATGTGGCAATGACCGACCTTCTTGTCTTGCTTGGTCCTCACTTCAGAGGGAATAACTCCAGGTTTTCCCATGCAATGTTATGGTGGCACTAGGCTGATCATAAGTGGCTTTTATCAGACTGAGATAAGACTATTTTCTTCATTATTTTGTCTTGAATGGATGCTGTATAGTGTGAAAGGCCATTTCTGCTCCGTTGAGATGATCTTGTGAATTTATCCTTGCTGCTGCTTACATGACGGCTTACGTGTACTGATTTACCTATGTTGAACCATCCTTACATCCCTGGGATGAAACCTAGCCTGTCATGGTGCATGATCTTTTTGATGTTTTGTGGCATTCTGTTTGCTGGTATCTTATTAAGCATTTTTGCATCTGTGTTCATTGGAAAGAATAGCCTGTAGTTCTTGGGTTGGATGCTTGTCTCCTCTGGGGAATCAGGATGCAGACAGCTCTCAAAATGAATCTGGAAGTACCCCTTCACTTTCTGTTTTATTAGTGAGTATGAGTGATGGTGTTTCATGTTTCCTGAAATCCTTATAGAGCATCTTTGTAATTCTATCAAGTCATGGCCTTTTCTTGGCAGTGTTTTTATAACTGCCTCAATTTCATTGCCTGCTATCAGATTGTTCATTATTTATAAGTTTTCTTTGTTCAGTTTTGATAATTTATATGCATTTTGGAATCTCCATTTCTTTGGAGTTCTCCATTTGCTCAGTATATATGTTTGTAAAGTAATTGTGAGTAATTTTCTGGATTTTGATAGTTTCCATTGTGATGTATAATACCTAATTATGTTGATTTTTTTCTGGTAAGACTGACTAAGGTGTTGCATATTTTGCTTTTTCTTTCCAGCTTTTTGATTCATTTTTATTTGTAGATTGTTATTATTCTGAATTTCAGTGGTTTCTGCTCTGATCTTTGTCATGTCCTCCCTTGTATAACTTTGGATTTGGATTCCTCTTATTTTTCTGGGACTAGAAGTTTATCTGACATACATGCAGCAAGACATGTTATATTATACTGGCATTGCCATTTAATTTGGGGACTGATTTTAATAATAAAAATGAAAATTTTCTTTTCATTTCTTCTGTGACCCATTCAAGAGTGTAGTTTTTAAATTTCTGTGATAGATAATAGGCATGATACAATTTCTTATGTATTTACTGAGGAATAATTTGTTGAGTAGTAGGTTGTAAATTTGGAGGAACGTGTTATGAGTTGCTGAAAAGAATGTGCAATATACTGTTGCTGGGTTTACATCTATCAAGTCCATTTGTTAAATATTTTATTCAACTCTAGCATATTCTTGTTCTTTTTTACTTACTTATCTATTTGTGATGGTGCCGTACTGGATCCTGTTATAATTGTAGTGATATTTATCTGAGCTTTTATGTCTTTTGGTGTTTGCTTCGTGCAGGTGGGTACGCCATGTCTTGCTGCATGTATGTCCATAATTGTTATCTCTTCTTGTTGAATAGTTTTGTCTGCTAATATGTAATACTCCAGTTTTCCTCTGTGATTACCTATGGCTTACAGCCTGCATTGTCTGAACATGGGATAGCTGCTCCTGCTTGTGGTAGGATGCCAATTTCATGGATTATGGTATTTTATCCTTTGAGTTTAAGTCTATGAATTGCTTTTTGTTTTCAATGCTTCTTGTATGATACTTACTACTGAATTGTGTTTCTTGATCTGTTCTGCTACTCTATCTTTTGATTGTGAATAAACCCATTTATGTTGGTATTTTTTATTGTTAGGTGTTGATGTACGGCTGCCATTGTATTATTCCCTGCCACTGGTCTGTTTTCTTTCCCTTCTACTTAATCAGAAGTAGATTATACTCATATACTTCTACCTGGTGCATTCATTTTATTCAGCCTTTTTGGTTTTATTAGCTTCTAAGATATCCTTGAGAATTTTTTTTAGGAGTGTTGGTTTGATGGTTACAAATTTTTTAGATTCTCTTTGTCACAGAAATATCTTATTTGTTTATTGATTTTTGAAAGATGTTTTTGTAGGGTTTAATGTTCTGGATTTAAATTTTTTTGTTATTCAAAACTTCATTTGCATCTCTCCTTGCCTTTATTGTTTGCATTAAGAAATCTGTAGTAAAAACAAAAAGACAAAAAAGTGCCAGGGAGATGGCTCAGTGGAATAAGTGCTTCCCTGGCAAGTATAAGGGCCTGAGTTTAATCCCAGTTCTGAAGAAAAAAGAAAAAATCTGTGGTAATACTGATGCTGGGTGATTCCTTGCTTTTCTTAGCAGCCCTCAAGATTCTGCTACTGTGTTGGATTTCTGGTATTCTAATGAATTATGTGGCATTAAGAAATTTTATTATTTTCATTTTATTTTATTTTTTTCAGTACTGGGGATTGAACTCAGGACCCCACCCTTGCCAGGCAAGTACTTATTTTATTGAGCTAATTCCCCAGACAGGAGTTTTTATTATGAGTATTAGATTTTGTATGCTTCATTTAGTATGTTAAATTTTCCTCCATACCTGGAACATTTTCTGCTATTATTTGTTTAAATTTTTTTTTTTTTGCTATTTCTCTAAACAGGTTTTATGTACTTTGTCCTGTCTTCTGATTTTTCATTAATTATTATTATTTTTATATTAGTCTTCTTTGAGTCTTTTTGGAGTTGGTAGTCTTTAATAACTATTGGATCTATTTTTTTCTTATGTTCTCTTGATTTTTTGAGAGTATCTCTTACGGACTGATCTTTGTCTACAGCCCTATTCTCAAGGTCTGACCCTCTGTCTTTGCACTGGTTGGCTCTATCTTCCGTACATTTGATGTTCTCAACCTCCAGATTTCTATCTGACACCTTTAGTGGTCCCCTGCTCTTTTCTGTGTGCAGCATTCATGCCTCCTCATTGTTATGGCACAGCTGTCAGAGTCCTACCAGACCTCTGCTCTGCCTGCTTTTTCAGCTTTCACCTCCGCTGCTCTCCTGTGGATGCTGCAGTCCAGTTGCTTTTGCAGCTTCATGTTCTTTTGTGTATGTAGAGTTCTTTTGCACTTCCTACTTTCCCTGTCTCTGGTTCCTTTAAACCAGATAACTGCTACTCATACTTTAGGTCCCAGCCTTGTAATCCTTGATTCTTCACTATTACTCTGTTAGGACTATGCATTTTCCTTTTTCAGTTTTTTTGGTTTTGGTTTTGTGGAACTAGGGATTGAATTCATGCCCTTGTGCTTGCCAGAGAAGCACTTGTTCTACTGAGCCATCTTCCCAGCCCATTCATTTTCCTTTCTGCTAACTCATGTATTTTGTGCCTTTTCTTACTTGTGTAATGATGTTTAACATCCATGTCCTTCACAAAATACTGTTTACAAGGGTTGGATCTGTGTCTCTTTTATTTTTTTCAACAGTGGATTAGCACATGTGTGACACAGGAAAGGGGTAATAGCTAAAATTGAATGTGCTTCATTTCATCTGAGCTTTGCTATTAAGTCCATGAAATATTTATCTATGTAGTTATGTACCAGTGAGTACGCCCCACGAGGAATGGGAGCACAGTGGATAAATGGCCAAAACTCTGAAACTACTTAGAGCCTTAGCTATGTGCAGGGTGTAGGTGGGTAGGGTATTAAGGATTCTGGCCAGCGGGAATTATGAGCAAATTAGCACATCATTTCTCAGAGTTGGCTGAGAGTTAGAAGGATAGGAGAAATAGATGCAGCTTTCTTTGTGTTGACCTATCTCCTGGGACTTGCCATGGTTCTTCTGATTACTTCATTAGAAGAAATATCAAAAAGTCTTCAAGTCTGCTTTTTCCTTCCAACAGCCAGATCAATCTTATTAGTACCTTTACTTTAGTGTGTAAAGGTACTTGGATTTTACTTAATAATTTTTTGTCACACATCACAGTGTCTTACTTACTGAGACCCTTGAGATTTGCTGAGTGCAGGAATATGGAGAGTTCTGGTCACTTGTGGTGCTTTGCTTTGTGCACTGCAGCAGTGCCTCAGATCACCAACTTGATTCTACAATTCAGGTTGCAGACTGAGCAGTCTGAGAACCAAACTCAATGATTTGGCCCAGTCTTGATGTTAATAGGGAGATTTGATTTGGTTTTCTTCAGTTCAGTTTGTGACCAGAATCATGGAAATAATTTTTTTAAAGTTATAATTTGTGTATTTTTTATTTTTTAATGTATTTAGTATAAGGTCTCACTATGCACCTTTGACTCATGGTGATCCTCCTGTTTTCAGCCTCCCCAGAGCTGGGATTACAGGTGTGTGCCACCATGCCTGGTCTCAGTAGCTGGCTCAGCATCTCCAGGGCCAGGGCTGGTGTGGCATGTGGCACCTGGGATCGAACTCTGGTCTCTGTACTTGCCAAAGCAGGCACTTAGTCCACTGATCTGTCTTGCTAGCCCTATGGAAAAAATCCCGAACCCAGGCAGCACTGGATTCTCTTGGAGACTTCTAGTCACTCTGGATTTAAGAGTCACTGACTGCAAGGATAAGGGCTTTCATCTCTCGACAAAGCAATGTGGAGCTATTTTAGAGAACTGGGACATTGTGTAGCCGTTATAGAATGTGTATATTATTGTTGGACTACGTGAAACTATGATTAAGAGTTCTATGGAATTTTATCATCTCTGGGACAATCCTTGTATTCAAGAAGAATGGAGTTGATTTTGAAAAATCCTACATTGTGTTGAATACATGGGGCTTATTGAAATTCACAGACACACTTCTGTCTTTAGGACACTCCAAGAATGTGGAAAGTGTGGAGATATCCAAGACACTGAACATCTCTATGGAGAATTTCTGTTTACATAGACAATAAGCACTGTGCAAACTTAGGAGAATAACATATAGGCTGCTCTGCCCAGAAATTATAAAATTGAGACTATACATGAAATACATAGTATTTATTCAATATTTATTACATAAAATAAGATCTCTCAAGTGCCAATTATGAATTTGTAAAATATATTATTTTAAAAACAAATATCTTTAAGGAGTTTTAATAATGTTTTGATTTTTTTTCTCACTATTGAAGGAGTTTTAATAATGTTTTGATTTTTTCCCTCACTATTGAAGGTTGAAAATTTCAATAATATCAAAGAAACAAAGCAGAATCTCAGGTTTTTGGACTTATTGCCTTTTTTGTTGCTAAGCAGAACTGAGAAGAGAGGATTTATTATTAAGAAAAGAGCTGATGGGAGAAATGAGCCACTCAATACAGTGCCTGTTCATGGCGCTTGCTCCAAGAGCTTCGTTCAGGAATGAGCACTTCATATTTTCTCTCCAGGGTTAAAGTACCAAAATATAGTCATTTATCATAAGTTGGTGTCAATTTTTTTAAGCAAACAAATAAAAATGAAAACCCACTTAGGAGATAAGGCTGATACCTACTTTGGCTTTGGCACAAATTATAATGTGCAATTTTAATAATTGGATGGCTTGAGAGTCTCTATTAACAGCCTTCACAGAGGAAATCGTGTCCACGTATTTACCACTGGAGTTGGACAGGGCTTTGGTTGTCCAATTATGGATCAGTCAGACTCATGATGAGCACAGACATAGAATCATGTGGCTAAAGCCAAAGCTTAACATTTTAACTCAAGCATAGAAGCAAAACTGTTCTTTTTTTTTTTTATGTGGTACCGGGGATTGAACTCAGGGCCTCGTGCTTGCCAGGCAAGTGCTTATTCCACCGAGCTATTTCCCTAGTCCTAGAAAATATGCTGTTAATGTTTAGCTTTTCTGGTAAATACAGAATTTAGGTATTTTAAGACCTCCCCTTTTTCTTGAGACTCGATCTGTCTTGGAGAACAAAGCAGCATGCATCTCATTTCACATGGAAGCTCTCAGCCACTCTGTCATCTTTGAGGCTTTATGGAGAGGGAAGCAATATGGCGCGACCTCTGGATGGAAAACAAAGCAAACCTGGCACAAAAGCAGGTGCAAGCTCTTCTCTATTTTTACAAAAATAACCACACTTTGGGACATTTTTCTTTTAGAATTTGGGTTACAGTGGATTGATCTGATATAGTTGGAAATTTTACTTAAAAACCTTTCTACTAAATAGATTCAAAATATTTTTGAAGAACAGATGGTATAGACTAGAGGAAGAGATAAACATTGTATGCTAAACATTTTATTGATCAATTAAAATATCATAATTTAGAGTGTTGATTCTGCTATGCAAATGATGCATGTCTGTATGTGTTTGAGAAAGACACTGAGAATGCGCATGGAAGGCAGAACGGGACTGTGTTGCACAGAGCTCACTGGGCCACCTCCTGTCGCGTCAGGAATTTTTATCCTCTTTCATTTTCTCTTTCACTCTCTGTCTCTCTCTGTTTCTGTCTTTCTCTGTCACTCTGTCTCTCTCTGTGTCACTCTCTCCTTACACACACACACATACACACACACACACACACACACACACACACACACACACACACACACACCTCACACCAGGTAAGTGGGTAGCAGATGGTTCTTTGTGAAGGTTTTAGGAAACTGACTCTCCGTTTTGAGTCTCATGCCTATGGGCACTTTGCAAACTGTCTCTTCTGCCTATTTTTAAGATCAGTTTGAAAAAAATGATGTGCAAAATAGAATTAAAAAACCACCTGTGAGGATTTGATGCAAAAGGCGGCTATAAAGTTTGCAGGTCTCTGAAAAGAGCTGCTGCAGGAAGACTGCCCTTCATCTTCTAGCACTTTTTTGCTCAACTTTCTACAAAGGAAGGAAGACTTGCCAAACAAGTGCCTTCATTTCTGTTGATGCGTCCGCTTGATGCTAACTTGGAATCGTGTGAACCTTTCATCCCTGGGAATGAGATACATGTGAGAGCTTCTACGAGTGCTGGAGCCCACTTCCCTGGAGTGTCAGTTGTATTTATAATTAGGATAAACCATTTGAAGCATTAGATTCTCCAAAAATTAAGTAAGACTGCAAAGAAAACACCATAAGTCATTGTGCAAAATGTATATGAAAAGTACTGTAGGTAGCTACTTTTAAGCTAGAAATTTTGCTCTAAAAAAAGAGTTGGATCAAATAATGGTGATTAAAGTGGCATTAAAGCTCATGTTTCTTTTGGCTCATTTACCTTCTATAGGGAAATATGACAGCAAAGACCAAATGTAGAAAGAAACCATTACTAAGAAGGTACAGGAGAATGGCGAGCAGTGGGGTCCGTGCCCACCCTGCTTTGCCTGTGCATGCCCTGCTCTAGCTCAGAAGTCTCTGCTGCACCCTAGCGCAGTGCAGGCTGTCACTCTGACAATGGGGGCTTGTTGTAGCGGCTGTCCTCTCCACCTAAGTTATGGGGCCTGATGCAGTGAATTTCATGCACACAGTGGCTCTGCTGCCCCTCAGTTATTTCTGTGACCCCATCATTATTCCCAGGATCTGTGCCCTTTGCCTTGTTCTCATTTCTAAGGATCCAGACAAGTGTCAGACTCTTGGAATGCTACACAGTAGTGACCTTGACTCTCAAACTTGGCTCAAGAAAGCAGGGAGCTTGAATCTAGTGCTGAAATTACATGTGGGGCTTTGTAACTATAGCTGTCAAATTTTCACTGCTACAAAAGAAGCCCTAGGCCTTTGTCAGAGATGTCTGTCTTCTGATTTGGGCCAGGTTTTATAGTTTGCTAGTAACTACTGCATGTAAAAGA